>BMAW01111756.1:137-17369 GCA_019974015.1 Nephila pilipes
ATATATATATATATATATATATATATATATATATATATATATATATAATATTATAAAAGAATTTGCAATCGCTTATCTTTAAATAGCTGCTTATTAGATCTTGATACTAGTTTCAAAAGAAATTAAGACATTAATTAAATGTAAGTAATTATACAGATTATTATGACATCCATTTGCTAGACATCACAAATGTTGACGCAGGTAAGTCATGTACTTAGAATATAAGTATTTTTGACGAAAGAAAAAAAATCATAGCAGCAACAGCTTAAAATCATAGCAACAAAAATCATAGCAGCAATCATAACAGCAACAACAAGAAGAAAAAAAAGATTTTATCATTGCGTGAACCTGAAGGAAAAAACTATTTTCGCCTTTATGTTGACGTTGATTTTCATTGGCGCCTAGGCCGCTTACGGCCTTCAAGCCCTCATTTTGTAACTATGACATGAGAATGGCTGCATATAGAAGATTTATCATGCTGGGTACATAATCATTGGAAAATGTATTGGAGTTGCAACTTAAAGAGTTGAAGAATTACCTGGAGAATTGGATTATGAACGTGGAGTTTTGATGTAATTTTCGTAAACCCTTTTAGGAGCGGTACATAAAAAACATCTGATATGAATTAATAATGTTAAAAAGATACAATATCTAGCGGTAAATTAATTCTTTATTTATTTCCTCAATTCCTCATTATATATAATATACTACCGCCCCTCTAGGAATCTTATTTGTACACTCGTTGTTTCGTATTCCTTCGAAGAAATAATAAATACTTTCATTAAAAAGTATATTATTTTAATTAATTTAGGAAATATTAAAATCACAAAATACTCTTGCAAAAATGAGAGATTTAAGATAATGTATATTTATTTCTAAGTGTAATAATTTTTGCAAAAATGTGTTAAGTAATTTAAACAGAACTTTATATATATAATTTAAATAAAATAAATAAAATAAAAATATATAAATTAACAGCGATCATCAAAACAAGTTTTTCCAGTGGAAAGGCCCAGTGCAGGTATTCTTTTGAAGATATTTTTAGAAATATATATATATAGTTAAAAATTAATTAAAACTACATTATAAAGCTACTTTAAATAAAATGAAGAGTAAGCGTAGGTCCATAGGAGTTAAAAAACCAGCCATCCGCGGTAGTTGTTCGCATTCAAAACATACCCTCTGACACATGTGATGGACAAATGTGTAAAAAAAAAGAAAAGAAAAGAAAAAGATCACCTCTCCTGATCTTTTTCTGAAGTATTTATGGGATGTATACTCATTTATTTTCTTTTATTTTTTATCACCACTGAAGCGATATTCCTAGATTTTTTTCAGTTTAGAAGGAATCATCCTTTCTTTCAAGATTCACATTTGGTGCCTTAACTCTGAATGCGTACTCTTTGTACAAAGTGGGGAATTCTTTGCTGTATTGTATCTTTTATAATACCTTTTCTTCAATTAATTACACCTTAGTTTCTTAGATTCTTTGATAAAATTAACCTTTAGAGGTCATGAGCCCCTACTGTCGTCCCTCAATTAACCCGTAGTGCACTATGTGCGGAGCGGGGGATAGGTCTCTCGAAATACGTTTTCCCTCAATTACCGGCAGCTTATTCTCTATTTTTATCTCATGCTAATACTATATATCAATTATCGTATGCAAGTCTCATGTCAATCAGCAACAAGTCCCTAATCCGCTGTCTTTCGCCATTTCTATCTTAGACATCTTAGAAGACTCTCACTCAGTCTTTGATTTGATACATAATTTTTTGCAACAGCTTTGGTTCGGACCCAATGGATTATTGTTTTAGGTGAACCGTTATGGTGTATCATATTTATTTTAAATTTTTTATCGTTTGCTTCGTTTTTAATAACATTTATCTTAAATTTATTCAATTTAAAATTTTTTCGTTTGCTTTAATTTTAATTGCATGTAGCTGATATATATTTAATTTAATAATTTATAGTTTCCTTTCATTTTAATATCGAAACAATTTAACGTTGTCCATTTCTCTATGTCTCATCGTTTACTGTTAATTATTTTATTTAACTGAGTATTTTAATAATAAATATAAGAAATCGCACCTTAGGTGGCAAAAATCTGTTCTTTACAAAGCTTTGAACTTTTTTCCTGTTTTAAATTTCTTTTCTTCGGAGAATAAGCCTGATTTTAGCATCACTGTCAATTTAAAATATATTTACGATCTCTATCTTTTAACTGTAATAAAGTGACACGTCACATATCAGTCTGATTCGAAAAATTTAGAGCTGCTATCTGTTGATCTCTATCCTTCTATATAGGCAGTGGTATAAATTTTATACCACTTATTTTGAAGTATGAAACAAATACTTTATATATTTTGTTTTCAGTAAATAGCAATATTTACATAAAGTGTCAAACATGTGGATTGGTTAGCTGATGATATTAAAATTTTCAATTTATTTCAGAAACTTTTTTGTAAGGAATAAGAGAACCACTTGTTAGAAATTTTATTAGATTCAAAGTAATAATTTTTATAATCATTCTGCATGGTTGTACCAACTAATTTACGTATATAACACTATAAGCTACTATTTAAAGATAAATGTGTGGGAAAAAAAGTATTTTACAGAGATTTTTAAGGTGCTAAACTTGTGGTATAAAAAATACCACAGCCTCTGAAAGGGTGAAAGGTTAGGTAATAAACACTCTGCGAGAAAAGAGGAACAAACTAATCCAGAGAAGTTTTGAAGAAAACTGATAAGTTTAATCTGCATGGATCGTGTGGGAATGACAGGTAGTTAAGCTTAAATGCTAGATTAGCTATTGGTCAGTGAGTAAGAAGTGAGGTAGGCATAAGAGCCGATGTTCCGTCCAGGAGAAGAGATAGAATATATATGTTCAATTAGAAAAAAAAATTCTCGAATTCATTTAAAGTTTTGTGAAAATCAGCAAAGTAGAATTATAAAGGAATCTTAGATTTATGGTGATTCACAGAAGAAGTGAAGCACTTTTCTAGCTCATTGGTTGAGTTGATTTAATGGGTATTGATCTTTTTGGATGGTCAGAATGATAGGGAATTTCGGTGTTTAGAAGATTAGTAAGGAAATTAAATGAGATTTATCTAATACGTTTGGGGAAAGTGGTTATTTTAAGAGCTTTTCGAAACTGGTTTTTTTTTATGAACCACAGGGCTTTGAAAATCATACGTCGAATAGAATTTGAGCATTTTCAAGAATTTAGATATTTATTATGAGAACATGTGAATCGCATAGCTAATAACTGGAAGCATGACGGAGATACAGAGAAGAATCTTGTATTCTAGGTACATTTTTAATTCTGGCAGTTAAGAGTTTGCGAGTTAAGTTCCAGAATTTTTCACGTTTCTATGTGCGGTGTTGTTCCAAGTGTATTTTTTGTCCAAAATGACACCACGAAGTTTGTTTATTATAAAGAGTTCTGAGGGGTTCGATAATGTTCTATAATTTGTAAATAACGAGTGCATGAAATTTTTCAATATTTATGCCTTTGTCTTCTAGATGATTCCAAAAATATTTTAAATCTAATTTCAAAATGAAATTAGTAGTATATGTAGATAATGATGCAGAAAATTTAGTTAAATCTTGGGTTGATGTAATGAGTCGAACCCAAGATCTAACTAAATCGTTAATTCTACAGTAATTGAGAGAGAGGCAATAACAAGGAATGACGCAGTACTAGTTATGTCTATTAGGTTTTGTGTATTACATTGTGTTCATTTTCTTACGAAGATCAACTCAATGTCTGGATGCACGGCCCAAGCAAAAAGAAACAATTTTTCAATGTGTTTAATTATATGCAAGGAATTTTTCCATTAATTTAACTAATATAGGTGTAGGGATTCTTATGGACTTTAGCTGTAGACAGAAAGACCACTGGAGATCATCCCTATTACTTTGAAGAGTAGGATTGAGCTGATTGTGTAGATTCTCGGAATGCGTGATTGCATAAAACAACATTAAAAATGAACGGTGTAGTTCAATAAGAATTAACGATTTACGTATAAGTGAGACAATTGGTAAATTAAATTGTTATTCAGATAAACTATGATAAGCTAAAGTTAAATGATTTAATATATATATATATATATATATATATATATATATATATGATGTGTGTGTTTATGTGTGTATGTATGTATGTATTTAAATGTTTATATAATTCATACATATTCAAATAATTTTTATGTATTTCATTTAATACCAAAGATGAATTGAAACATGTACTTTGTAAAAGCATTTAATCTACAATTCTAATATTTGTTTATGCGAGCAAGGTTTCTCTATTTTTTATTTTATTTTTTTTTTATTTTTAGTGAATATCTGAAGGCAATTTAAAAACTGTATTTACATCTTTTTACCAACCGTATATAACGTAAGAATATTATGTGTATTTTCCTGAATTTAAAATGTCATAAAATATCCCTTATGAAAAGTATTGATTTTATTAAGGCAAATTATATATTTTATTATTTTTTTATTTTAATTCATTTTACAAAATGAATTAATTTACCTATTAGTAGTTAAATATACTACACATATGTGGCAGAAAAGTGCAATTTCTTCTTTATATTTTACTCCTTTAAAAATAGTTCTTTTATCTTCATGAATGAATTTTTTATATTTTATTATGTTGAATAAAGTATATTTTGAACACACTTATAAATTGTTTTTGCAATTTAAAAATTTCATACAAGAAATGAATTACATTTCTTAGCAAAGGAATATACTATGCTACTCATTGTTGATGAAATACTACATAATTTTTATCATCATGGAAAATAATCTCAAACTAATTGGTGCCACTTTTTTTCAATTTAAAGAGCACATTTTGCATAGTTGATGTAACTGAAAAGAAATACTTGAACTGCGCAAAATAAATAAAACAATATTGAATTTTGATACTTGTGTAAATGTAGGAAATGCGAAGAAATGTTTCCGTGTCCAACTGGTCCGGAACATATATAATGTACTCTTATTCTACTTCTTTTTCTTTTTCTCATTTTAACAAAAAGCATTAAACGTAAACTTGACTTCGAATAGATATTTTTAATAAAGCTAATTTTGTAAAAGGTCGACCTTTATCTGTGTTCCAATTATATTTTTCAACTTTACTTCTGCTTTTTTGAAAATAAACAATAAATTATGCTAAAAAGAACAACTTTTTTAGATTTCATACTCGTTAACTTTTTACGAAATACTTGAATTGCATACTTCCATAAAATGTAAAAACGTAATTTTTCAAGGGTAAAATAAAAATGCATAGAATGAAAACTATAATGCTTTTTGTTTCAAATTATTTCAAAGAAATGTATGTTATTTCATAATAAGTAATGATAAAAAAATATTTAGGAACAACTTTTTTAAAAGTTAAAGTCATTTGTTGCGGCGTATTACTCTGTTTGGGAAACTAAAAAAATTTGATGAGTCGCATCGTATACTTTTTGCAAATTAAATTTATTTGTGGCTATCTTTTGGATTAGAAATAAGATTGTAATCTATAGCGTATTTTGAATTAACTTATTTGTATTCTTTATTAATAGGTTCTAATGATAATTTTAATTTAGAAATGACTTCAATTATAAGCAAACACATGTAACCGAATAAATGTTAGTTTAAATAATTACATATTATATGAATAATTCATAATATTTTCATAAGTATATATTTATGACTTTGATACACTAATTTTCCTAATAAATGAATTTTTGTGTATAACGTTACTCCTTGAAATTCAATACTATATTCGTCAATAAATTTATTTAAAAATTTACACTTAAAAGCGAATTCTATAAAACAACTTAGAAGAATAAGAGCGAGAAAATATATTTATGTAATTTTTTACTTTTTATATCAAAATTTACTTTTAAATTTATTTGTAGAGTTCTGTGAATATAGAATTTTGGTAAAGAGCACCATAAAACAATCAAATGGAGTATTTTTTCTTAATCTTAAAGATAAAATATTTTCTAACAAAAATGCCAGTGTCAGTAACTAAAATTCCTCAGAATCAACATTACGTTAGTAATTTATTGAAGAAGAGAAGTGGGTTGATGATTAAAGTCGAAAAGTCAGTAAATTATTAAGGAGGAGGGATTCCTCTTTAATAAATTACTAATTTTTTTCTAAAGTAACCTATATAACTGGAATAAAATTTCCATAACGATAGTTTAACATCAAATTTTTATAGTACGAATTCTTATTATTTTATATATTTTTTGAAGATTCACTTGTAACGGATTTTGTTATTCTGATAAGTAGTTGGTATTAACATATTATGTATTGAATTTTATATAATGCTATTATTGATTAACTTCTATGAAACGTTTTTGATAGAACGTAAATTTTGCCACCAAATGCCAATTTTAATTATAACCTTATGGGTAATAAACATTAGAAAAACACTCAAGAACCGCTTGAGTAGTTTATATTGATATGGTCAAAAAGGCATTTTTTTCAAATAGAAGCAAACATTAAATTTTCAGAAAACATGGTATCTCAAAAGTATATGAAAAAATAACATTTGCTCATTGAATAATATAGAATATAAACTTATCTGAGGAATATACTTTTATTGTGATAATATAGTTTTTACTCAGGAAGCTATGGCAGTTTGAGATCGCAACACTAAAATTGTCTTTGAAAATAGTTCCATTTTTCAATTTTTGTAATGAAAAAAACGTTTGGTCAAAAAATTTTCAAGAATAATTTGTTCTATGTATTTGTCTTTGAAAATAATATGCAGTTAACTTCTGGTTTTTCAAATACATAATATTTTAGGATAGAGTGTTTTACAATAGTAAAAATATATTGTTTTAGAGCCTTTTTGGTTAGAGAAATTCATAATCAAGTAATATTAAAACAATTGTAATTTAGTTTCTAAATTAGATAGAAACAAAATAGGCAATAGACGAATGTTAATTAAAATTTAAGGCGTAAAAAATTGTGTAGCGTAAAGTATGAAATTGAAAGAAAACTGATGCTCTTAAAAACTCGCATTTAACCGGTGTGTCTCATTTGTATACATTTGACTAGCCAAATATCTGATTTCTTTTTCATTAGTGTGCTCTTAATAGTTATCATATTATGTAAACAATTTGTATTGGAATGTTTTACATGTCAGGATCGCACATCATAACACTTGAGTTATAACTAAGTGAATAGGCATTTTACTAATTTAGTTATCGAATTTCAAACTCGAAGTTGCCTTTCATATTTAAAAATATAAATGTATTTACTTTTTTTTTTTTCAAAAATGGTTTTTGAGAAATTGAAACGCTATATTTTACACCACACTTGATTGGTAATTGTAATATGAGAAACGTTTTCTCAAAATATGTAGAAATTTGGTTTACTCCTCAAATAATATTCAGAGTACATTGTCAAAACCCTACATGAACTACATTGGTATCTTCTACTTGAATAACTAAGTAAGGAAGATGTTGTTTGATAAAATTACAAATTTTCTGTATCCTAATTAAATATGAAGTTTCCAAGCAGTTAATTTACTAAATTGATATACTCGTATGATTCTTAATACAGTGGTTATCGAGAAACTAATGGAGATACAATGCATCATTGTCGACTATTACTCAAACTGTTAAAAGTAGAACTTCTAAAAATTGATGCAAAAGCTCAGAAAAGAAGAAATGTTTTATTCGTTTTATTCAATCGCTCATTGTTTCATGAAATAATTTTATTTTAATGATGAATTTAAAAAGCTCTTGAAACTTCAACTTAATTCGGTATTTATCTTTCAAGAGTTCTTAGTTGAAGAAAGTAGGACATGTGTGAACGAAAGGTGAGAAATTGTCTCTTGCTTTTTTCTCCCAAAAATTGCTTTCGTATTATTTAGTTAAACTTAACCGTATTCTTAGTTTACCACTGTAAATAAATCGTCTGCTTTATCTGTTTATTTTCATTAATCCTGAATCGTTAGGTAAAATGCTGTACAAAGTATACTGTTGGCGAAATGTTAAGGAAAATTCGTTTAAACTTGTGAATCTGTTTTAAATAACTTCCGGAGAATCATTTGTTGAAGGTGAAATTGTATTTTATGCAAAAGATTTGAGTCAACATTTTCATGTGCAAAACTTCGACACAAGTCGGAATGCGGCTAAACCAGTTAACTCGTTCTAAGCAGTTCAGAAATGTTTCGAGCATTTCATGTGAAAATGAGCGTTGTTAACGATTAAACAGAACGAATGATGATACAAAGATGGCAATTGGACATGTTTGAGAAAGAAAGAATCATTGGAATATAAAAATCCGTAAGATTCACGAAGTACTTTGCATTCTAAATATGCATCAGCGCATGATTTTTAAGATTATGAAACAGTTCTCAAAATGCAAAACATGTTAATCGCCGACAACTACTAAGCCACTCAGTAGTCACAACCATTCAGCAAGACCGATATCTGGTAATGACTACGTTACGTCAGAGCGACAGTGGTACGACAAAACTAGGTTTAGTTTTCATAGCCTCCTCAGCATTATGGATTTCATAACTATTCTTTACAAGTGTTTCAGTCAAGTTATTTTCTATAACAGATGACCAATTGTTTACATTCCCTTCATATGTACTCATAAATTGTTCACCTAAATTGGAGTT
This sequence comes from Nephila pilipes, assembly GCA_019974015.1. NCBI lineage: Eukaryota > Metazoa > Arthropoda > Arachnida > Araneae > Nephilidae > Nephila > Nephila pilipes. The sequence goes on from BMAW01111756.1 coordinate 8,770, forward strand.
TGAAACAGGGAGCTTCAGTGAGGTTCACTAACGAATCTCGCTATAGTCCGAATACTGATTATCAGCTGATAACTCTTTGGCGATATAGAATAATTCGTTTTCGCAAAAAAAATATTTAGAAGAGACATCGTTTTTCATCAGGGGCAGTCATGGTTTGTACAAGCACCATGCAGAGTGGAACAGAACAGAAATGATACAGTAATTGAAGACTTCCAACCATGCGTTAACCATTTTATGGGTGCTGATGGTTCTTATTTCATAAAATATGGTTGATAAAATACCTTGCTTTCATGAGAGCCTTATCGACGATTTCTTTGAATCAGAAAATATCCAAAGCATTTCGTAGCTTGTTCATTCGTATGATCAGAATACTATCGAGTATTTGTTGAATATGCTCAGAAGATGACTTGTAGTTTTTACGCCCTCACCTTTCCAAGTTCTAGAACTAAAAAGAGCTCTTTTAAAACGTTTTTATGCATTTCACTTAGTGTTTGTGTATGAGTGTGTCATTAAATTTTCGATCGTTAATATTACCAACTTCTCATCAAGCTAAAACTCTGAAATCCTGGGAATCGTTCTTATTCGCCTAACAATGCAATATTTAAACATTTACGACAAGTTTTGACAAATATTTCAATAATTTCTTAATAATGCTGTTTAGAACAACCAATTGGCAAGATTTTAAAAATTGCGAAACTTAGCGATTTTTTTGACTGAACGTTAAGTCCTCGAAGCGGACCAGGGTAGCTACATTTGGCAAAATACCACTAAATAATTCCTGTCGCCAAGGATGGTTGGACTAAATTCATACCAACCACTTAATTTAATGGATGACTGAATTAATTTTATTTAGTTTTAAAGTTTTTATGTATTTCACTTGGTGTGTGTCTGTCTGTGTGTATATCAGTGTGTCATCAAATTTTCGATCGTTAATTTAACCATTTTCTGATCTTGATACAGCTCTGAACTTTTGGAAATCGTTCTTACCACCTAACAATGCAATATTTAGACATTTGAGACAAGTCTTATCTAATATTTCAATAATTTTTTAATAAGCTTTGTCACGATATAAAAACATTGTTTTTAAAAACGTTAATGTTTTTATCTCGAATTATTTATATCTGAAATTACTATTTGAGCCAACAATTCATACATCCATAATGTATTAAGTGTTAGTTTAGGAAATAGTTCAGTAGCGTACCTGGATATCACAGGTAACCACATACATTATTAAACAGCTGCACCTTTTTGTAGATCATATGATTTTCATGAAAGTATGTTTATTCTCAGTTTTCTTTCAAACTCATTCTTTGTATACTTAACTTGATTATTACCGTTCTACCACAATGCTTGGCCACGGTAAAATAGTGGTTATGGTTGAAGACTTACTGCAGGCGTAGGTTTTTTAGAATCGTGAGTTTGAGTTATGTTGCCATTACATAACCACGGTATAAAAAGGCTGAGGCTCATTAAATCGGATTCTGGACTCAAGTCATCCAGTTGGGGGGAGTTTCAGGTCCGGAAAATAAGATGCCAGTTCCAATATCATCCTCGTTACTTGACAGACGTTCAGAATTCCGATGTCCATCGCCAATAGCTCTCGTGTTGTTTCTTAAAATGGACGTAAATATACAATCAAATTTTATTATGTTTTATTCCTTTATGACCGTTTTATACTCAACATACGGCTAAGATTCCATTCGTTATAAATATAATTACATAGTATATTTTACTTCAAACATCCGCATATATACTAAAAATATCCATGCGTAATAGAAATCGATACGTCACTATTATATCGATATTATTTCAAGCCAATATTAAGAAATAAATGTTAAATGTTTTGAAAACGAGCTATTCAAATTGAATTCATAAATATTATGAAATTAATATTTTTATTTTTTAAAAATAAACTACAAATGTTTTCTGAATGAAAATATATTAATACTGCACCCATTTTGTATGTTTAAAATATGTTTAAAGGAAATTGTAATTTATTTATGTCACATTTTCGAAATATACATTCATTTCAACACAATGATGAGTTAATTGAAGATCAATAAATAAGTTTTTCAGTATTAAAGAAAACGTTTCTGTATTGAAGTAAATACAAAATAATAAATCTAGCTTCAAAAATAACTCATTACAATTTTCAATAATTTTATCAAACGCGTAATGCAATATATAAAGAATAGTGGAAATTACTGAACAATCCTGTTTAAATGCTTGAATGCATTTAGCGTAGAAATACTCAATATTCATGAAATTAATATTAAATATTTAGTTCTTTATGGGCACCAAAATATTTTATTATGTAGGAAATTATAAATACAAATAAAACGCTAAATATTATTTGTTGTGTTGTGATTAGATATGTCTGGAATCTATATAGAATCTTTAAAAATAAAGCAAGTTCACTGCATTGTTTAACCCGGAGCTGTACTATATTTAGTACTGTTAATTTTTTAAAAAAAACTTCTTAAGAGCTGATTTTGACTGCTAATAAAATTGTAGGTAACAATATCTATGTTTTCTTTCATATCTGTTATATACATTTAGGTATTTAGATAAAACAATTGTGGCTGCACATTCTTTTAAGATTATAATTTCGTTACATAATTCTTAAGTCCATATGTATACTAAGAGTCCAAAAATATTTAGATTTAATTTGTTTTGAAAAAGAAACTATAAATTAACCAGTTTTATGAACGATCAAAAGATTTTAATTCACATTTAGTATGAAATGGAATATATAATAAGTTTTAATTTTTAATAAGGAAAAACCGAGAAAAATGCGTCTTGTATATTAAACGCTCTATATTTATATAATGTTGCAAATTACAGTTATTAATATTAATTTGTTTGGTTTCAAGTTACTGTAGATTGAAGTAACATAATCGATGGAACAGATAGAGTTCAATCTGCAGAGTTTTAAAATAACTGTTTTCAAGAGGTCAACAAATTCTGGAAGAAATCTATAGTTCCAGAAGATAAATACGTAAAAAAACTTAAAAATAATGAATAAAAATGAAATTCTTATATCAATTATTTTTAATATCAAGTTAGGCCTAGCAATACTGCTTATTACATTAATTTAAACTTTTGAAATTAAACAAATTGACATTAATAACTGTAATTTGCAATATAATTAAGAATCAATTTAGATGCAGAACAATTTTTTATATATATATATACATATATATATATATATATTAAAATATGTCGGTCTATTTTTAATGTTTAATGATTCATTAATACAATTATAAAATAGATTAAAATTAATAACACAAATGCTTATATGGATTGAAAAAAGTGTGTTGAACCTTATCAATGAAATTCCATGGGTCCATCGTTCTTCCCATGGAGAATATCAAGACGATTATCAATTCAGGGCCAGTCACAGACAAGCAAGTCAGCATCCACAGCGGCTATTGTGGTTGCTGATACTATTCCATTTCTGATACTTTCCTTCAATAAATGATGTCCTTTACAAACCGCGGAAGAAAAAAGTCCAGCGGGGTTATATATGATGATCTCGGTTACTAAATTATTGCACTGCACTGCTCAGTCCATCTTACTGTAAAAGGCTCATTCAAACAACTACAAGCAATGGTATCCAAATGAGGTGGTACACCCCCTGGGTGCAAAAAGACATGCCCTGAAGCTCGTCGAGTTGTAGATACGATTGTTTTTCTGGGTGGAATATTTCTTGCTTATAGTCTTCTGTATTTCGTCTGTGTTTTCCTTATGGATTTCGTTTCAATGAACCACCCTAAAGTCTTTGTTTCTAGTATGGTGTATTCATTCTCTGTAATATCCGGTCGTATAAAACATCATATACAAAAAAGAGCAAAGACATCAAAAGTAAACATAACATTGCATTGTAATCGTTGTCATAAACAAAATAGAGCAGAATGCAATTATTAAGGAGACAATATTTACAGATAAAAAGATATTCAAACTAGAAAATGAAATTATCTACAATTAATAACACGAGCAGACGATATTTAAGAAAGTAAAGATATTAAAAGAGGAAAAGGAAAATATATGAGTTATTCATCCAATAAACTTTATTAGTTTGTTTATATCTTTCTTATTTAAAATGTGTCCGAAACTTTAGAAACACTCTGTATATATATATATATATATATATATATATAATGTGAGATGATTTCCATATTCCTCCGGTAATAAATTAATGTTTGGAAGAGTTTCTTAGTTTTACACTATTCGAGCAATTTAGAGTAAAGATATTTTTGAAGTAAAAAAGCTTGATAATGCTTAGAGTAAAATTTTATTATTATTTGTTGTTGTAATTCCGTCAATCAACACGAAATCGACTTTAATGCGAAGTGATTTGAGAAAGGAAGAAAGTCCCTGTAGGTTGAATATTTTCTTTTTTATTCCTTCTTGACTTATTCTTGCAAAATACTACTGGGATACTTGTCAAATCCCGAACGTATTTTCGAAAGAAATAGCGTTGACGTCAGTGATATTCTCTCTTGGGAAACTCTCAGATTGTTAAAAAGTCACCAAGGGAAATTCAGAATAAAATTCAGCAATGATAGTTTGAAAGCTTTGGTTGAGTTTCGATGTTTTATATTTATCCTCCTCTAACTCATTTTAATGGTTTGTTTTCTTCGCCTTATAAAAGAAAGTATAAGCATGCGAACCCTTCCTTCTTTAAAATTAGTTCCAGCATTCATATCGTTTCCTGGAAATTAATGCATCAACATATTGTAGCTGAAAATCATACTCGTCAGGGATTTGAAAGTTAATGTTAAAAGATTCAGGATTCTTTTAAGTGATTTCTTCATCCTTAAAAATTAACATTTCTTATTTCCGTCGTGATAAATTTTGAAATAGATATAAAAATATTTTAAATTCAGTATCTAATCACTTATTAATATAAGTTTGTCTTATAATAAGTATAAAGTGTTTATTGCTACTTGCATCTCCTGTTAAGTCCTAGCAAAATAATTCATAATGGATGTCACATTGTATAATTATTCGAATACTATGTAAATGATATTGATCGAAATGTAAATGCATCATATTGTTTTTTTTTTCATTTATTCTTTCGTAGAAGGGAGTTAAAAATATTGTTGTTTGTCGAATATCATATTTATTTTAATATGTTCTTGCAACAAAACTGAATAAAATAATATAGTAGTGATTATAGTGTATTAACTTAAAATATTTGTAGTAACCAGTAACCACACATCAATACCCAAATGTTAATGTTAATACTGACAATCCGTTTACACACCAAACATTTTTATGAGTTGAAAAACTTAGTAATAATTTTAATAGTTAATTTCCATGTTCTATGAAAAAAAAAGAATAATTGAATACATTACAAATAAATGGATGCAAAAAAATAATAATAAAAATTCTTTAATGACTACTCCAAACGAAAATAAAACTACATGAAAACTGTGAATTTTCATTCATCTTAAAATTATCTTTATTTCTATGATCATTTGTTTGAATAATTTGCATAAGATGGCGTGGTACTAGTAATTTTGCATCTCTCTATCTGAACAATAAAATATTTAAAATCTATCTAGATAGTTGCAAGTGAATAATAAACACATAATATATTTCTTAACTAAATATGATGCTTTTTTCCACATAAATATTATGAAATTAAAAGCACCTCTTACCATCTTTATAGTGACACAATTGCTTACCTTTGTTGTAAACTGTTTCTTAATACTAGAACAACGTACTACATATGAGGAAATCACAATTACATATTATGTTTATATACTATCCTGTGAATAACAAAGATAAATATATTGTGGTCAAAACATTTACATTCTTCAAATCAAAACAGGAAAACAATTCTCTTATCTCTCACATTAACAAAAAATAGACTTATGAAGACATATGTAATTGGCTGAGACATATGTAAACGGATATGAAGATATATGTAAATGGACATGAAGAAAAATGTAAATGGACATGAAGGCATATGTAAATGGCTCAAAATCACATATTAATGTAATTAAAATGTTTCCGAAAAGGATCAATTAGCATTTTTCTCCAATTTAAATAATATCATATTCTTAAAATTAAATATTGGAATTCAGGTTTTGATATTCAGATATTTGTACATTTATATGTTTCTTTATGGAAAGAAATCCAGATTTACAAAAAATAAAAAATAGTTACAGGTGAGCAATTAGTGATCAATAGTTGTATTTGCGTTTTTAAGTTAATTACTTAACATTTAAGTTCCTCTTATGTAATATCTACAGCATTTGCGATTTTAAAATTTTAAAGGATACTAATAAACATACATTGCACACTGAAAATAATTATACATTCAAGATTTAATGTACTGTTTTTTTTTAATAAAAACGTAGTGCTTTCGAACATAATTAATGACTTCTTCAAAACTTTGAATAGAACATTTTTTTTCTAAATGTCTTTTTGGCAATATCATACTACATTATAAGAAGATTTTTGTACGTTATGGCTTAATTTTTTAAAGACTATTATATAAATGAGTCCTAAAAATTACTATTTCAATGCCCACAATATAATATATTAGTAAAAAGGAAGAAAAATACGAAAACATGGGGGAAAAAACGAGACAGTCTTTTATCGATATATATTTATTATATATCTTACAAAGCAAATACATAATATACATATTTGACTATGTAAACATAAATACATAAAACAAAAATGCAATCAAGAAAGGACAACACAAACAGAAAGGACAATGACAAAAATACAAAGCTATATATATATATATATATATATATATATATATATATTTAATTTATAAGCATTTTTTTTGGTTTAATTTATAAACATTTTTGAGCTTTTATTTTTTTCTTGTTAATATTTTTAATTTATTTGATATTTTTTAGTTTACAATGATTATTTTTATTTTTTACTTTTTTTCATTATTGTTTATAATAATTACTAGTTTTTCTATTTATTAATACTAATGTAATTTTTTGTTCATTTAAAATATATGGTTTTTTATTCATTATTATTATTGTATTTTTTTACTTTTTATACCTATTGTATTTTATTTACTTTTTATTACTTTTACGTTATTTTTAGATCTGCTTGCCTAGATATGGTTGATAATAAGACTTGGAGTGCTAGTGCTTTCCACAGGAGGACAGATAGGATTTTGAAGTATATGTGTAACATTTTTTTGTATTATTTGTTGCTAGTTTTATTTACTTTTTTTTCTTACTTTTCTTTTTCCTGATGCTTGTTTGTTTTAATTCATCGATGTTTGCAGGACTTCTCTGGACTCTCTCTTCTCTCCATCCTTGAAAAGCACTAGAAAAAATATCTAACAAGGTAAAGTCTGGTGACCTTGGTGGCATGAGGCCTACTGAAATTAAACGGTCATCAAAGAATTCCTTGAATACTTTCATTGTCAGGTTTGACGTGTGAGGAGTGGCTCCGTCTTGCTGAAACAAGCAGTAACTGTCCTGTACCACAAGTGAAACAATAAAAATTTTAATTATGTCCAGGTACACTTCGAAACACATTAAAATCAAAGAATTAGTTTATGCAGATGATTTTTACTGTTATCATTCACTTAATCTTAAGAAATGAGCTGTCAAAAGCAAAAAGAAAAATGATACAAACGTTGAAAGAATCCAACGATTTACTCAAATCCTTTGCGCATAATCGGTTAAAAAATTACTAATGATGTTCGGGCAAATTTATGTTTGAGAAACTAGTTTTCGCATTTAAAAAGGGAAAAAAACGATAACCGGACATTAAATATAGACATATTAAGTGCCTATAACATTCGAATGAATCGATATTTAAATGAATAATGTATTATGGTATCCTTTTTCAGTTTACAGTACTCCCTAAATTAGAATTATAACCTACATAAAATACTGTTTTGGACATACATTTACTACTTCCATCATTAAATCTGAAGTCAATACGAATTAACATTTCTATGCATTGTGAAAACTCATGATTTTTTATAGGTTTATGACGTTCGGCTATTCGCGTTTTACTCTTCACTAACCTTGGGGATTTTTAATTAAGAATGATTGCTATTTTTATGCAATTCTTACCAACCGAAAATGAAACGTGAGTATTTAAATTACAATCAGGTAGAAATAAAGCTAAGCGAGGTTGATATGAAATATATAAATTAAACTAGAGACAAAGGATTGGGGTCGAATGACTAGCGTTTATCAGTTGTTCTATAGTCGAAGACGGGGTCGAGAATTGTTGCAAGTTATCTACGGCACAATTTGACGTTTCAGTCAAATGACGATGCCTACCTGAAATGACATCCTATTTTCATAGCTTCTCTATCACTCTTAATTTAAGATTTGAAGAATGAAACCGTGATTATATTTGTACTGTATCATTTACGCAAATTAAAATTTCTCATAATATATATTAATAAAAGAAGAATTCTTTATTTTTATCTATGGAGTAGGGTAAGATTGAATGACGTATGTCCATGACATATTGAACAAAAAAAAAATCTTAAAATACTCGTAGAGGTAAGAAAGAAGTCATATTTACGACATTCACCTTCAAATGTTTTTAAAACTTAAGTTTAAAGTACTTTTGATTTTACTGTGCATGCT
>BMAW01111765.1:0-14713 GCA_019974015.1 Nephila pilipes
TTGATCTTTTTTGAAAAAAATAATGTTTTTTTTTATAATTTTTATTTTACTTCGTTACCAAAAATTATGAAATAATTATCTGAACTAAAAAAAATTCCTAAGAAATTCTTTGAACAAATAAATATTTTTTTTTATTTCTAACATTTATTTATAATTTAATGTAAATTACTTCATATCTCTATTTCAATGTTATAAAATCATTTACTTAAAATGTATTTTTTAAATTGAAGCATATTATTTTCAGGTTTCGAAATTACAATCATTTCATGAACATAAATCTATGCACACTGTAAATAATATGTATTTAAAAATTTGTAAGTTCAAAAAATTCCTTTCATATTATAACGGCTGAATTTATCCATATTATTTAGAAAAATAAAATATAATTTACATACACAATATTTTATTACGAAATTAACCAGAAAACTATTTCTTAATTAATGCTTTTTGATTTAAAATAGTTTAATAAATCTAAATTTTTATTACAGAATGTATAAGAAATTATATAATTTTAAGTTGAAATTCTGAAATATGAGGTACAAATTTTAAACTCTTTTTTTTTATTGTAATTAAATACTGATTTTTAAAGTTTTTTATGCAATTCAATGATTAAGCTTTTAAAGTTGAAAAAGAATTTGTTATTAATATGACTGAAAAAACATTTTCATAACAAGTTGTCTAAATAAATATAATTTCATTACTTCATCTCCTTTTTGGCATACTTTATATTAGTGGTGCTTTGAAATACATTTTTCAGCGAAAGGGGAAAAAAATGTTTGTGAAGTAAGGAAAAGCGTTTTTTTCTTTATTATTTTATTTTTATTTTTGCTTTACTTTCACTTCAAATTCAAAGAGCCATCAGTATTTTTGAGCGGAACACCTTTTCACGATTTCTCTGACGATTCATATTACTGTGATCATACTTTTCTCAATAGATTCGAAATTTTTTTCAACTCTTTACATTTTTTTCAACTTAAGCTACATTCTTCTTCTTCTTTCTTTTTTTGCTTATTTTACCTTACCTTTCAATTTTTACGACACCAATGCTAAAAAAGTATACATTTTTTCCTATCAATTTTTCTTTTGAGAAAGTATCTCACGTGGACGAAGCGTGCACTGATTTGCCTGCATATCATGGAAACGATATTTCTTTTACTTTTAGTATTCTATTCATAAGTTTAAAATTTTATTCCCTTCTCTCCCATTCTTTTCGACAGGATTTATGTTTTGCTTTTTGTTTCATATTTACATTTTTATGTAACAGTCTTTTATGAATTTGAGTGAGCATGGTAGCTTGATAGTCATTTCTGAATAAAACGCATCTAATAATTGTAACCAGGCCTGGAGATCGTATAGTAAGATAGAACAAGCTCCGATCAGAGGTAAAAATAGAGAGGTTAACTGGGATATAGCGAAATTAAAAATTTCTGTTCCATGATGGGGAAGTCAATGTATCCATATTTACACTTCGGTACCATTTTTAATAGAAGTATTCCTTAATTATGCAAAATGTTTTGCTCATAATAAATAAACAATACACAAAATGCAATGAACTAATTTCTTTAATGATATTACTATCTAATTTCTTTGAAAAAAATGTGGAATATTATATTTCTTATAAATTTTAATTTTCTTCTTTTTTCATATATATAAAATTATTCTAAAAGATTTGGGTATGTAAAGAAAATAAAAATGTAACTGATTTATTATAAGAACATATATCCCTTATGTGAGCATAAGAAATTTGAACCATATAATTTAACAGGGATTTTTAAACTATACCTAAATGCAAATATGTATAAAGATATCTAAGAATCCATGTATTTCTTCAACAGAAAAGGAGAAAAAATATTTTTGATTAATTAAATAACTTTTATAGTTCTATAAAATTATTAAAATATCATTAATTAGCATAAGAAATCTAAGCTATAATATATGAGCCGCTCAGAAGCCAATGCGGTTAAGTCCATTTTTTGATATTTTCTGATTTTTGGAAATTTTGATGAAATAAATAATCTTCTTAGTTATTAAAGGATTTACTCGTTGGTTACTTTTTTCTAGGTTAGACAGCCCTTTTTTTTAATAGCTTCTGAATATAGTTATTGTATAATAATTTCAGAAGCCATTGTGAATAAGTCCACCTTTTACCAATATTTTTTTACATAAACTTTGAAATAAAAATTAAATTATTCTTCTTCTTTCGATATTTGTTGGTAACACTGAAAAACAAGAAATTCATAGTAACTGTTATTTTATTATTTTTACATAAATTTCTTATCTTTTTCAGCTGCCAAAAGGTATAAGTCCTAAAATTTTTAAGATTCTGTCATTATTTCAATAAATGCTTACGTTTTTATTTACACATCCTGTACATATCTTGTTTTTTTGCAGAGTTTACACCTCGAAAAAAGACTTTATACACTTTTCTTATTAAGTTAATGAACCAAGAATTTTAAAAACTAATGAATCAAAAAACATTAATTTTCTCAATTTTTGTGTTTGGGACTTAACCGCATTGGCTTTTGAGCGGCTCATATATATATATATATGTAATAATTTTAAAAATTATGTAAAACAAACAAGGTATTTTACTATACTTTACATGCTTTGGTTCCCTTTCCCTTAGTAACACACAAATAAAAATAACAATAATATTAATCAATCAATTAAAGGGAAATCTTAACACATTTCATGTTTCATCGATAAGTAAGTTAAGTTATTTTTTTTTAAATTTATATTCATCTTTCTGACGAATAAATTTGGTCACAACTCTTTTGCATTGATTTTAATTTTTATATTTTTACGTAAGGCAGTTTTATTGAATTCTTGTTTTTCCAGTAATTTATACTGCGTGATCAACTCAAGCAGGATCGATACTATAACCATGTTTACAGCAAGCAATGTAAAAAAATTAAGTGAATTCCTACTTAGGTGAGCAAAGAAAAAAAAATTTAATTTATTTTTATTAAATAAGTTACAAATAATAAAAATATGTATATACATATGACAGAATCGCAACATTACGTGTCAAAAGAATTTTTTTTCCGGCGATCTACACGCTTCGTCACTGACGGTATTTGTTCCTAAATTTATATCCTGCTAAATATCTTATATAAGGGAAATTTTTCTCCCATATAAAATTAAAATTTATTATTTGAAAACCGAATAAAAAATTTTTATGATTCGACGAAATTTCATCCGAAGGCATGAAGATGCTCTACCAACTTTGCAATTGCAAGACAAATGACATAGGTGAAGCATTGGCTTGTTTCTTAATTCATCCGGTAAATTAAATGGTTTGAATGCAGTTTAGCCAAACCACCCTTGGCGACAGGAATTATTTGGCCGAATTTCGCCAAATGTGGCTACCCTGCTCAGCTTCGCTGACTTAACGTTCAGCCAAAACAAATCGCCAAGTTTGGCAATTTTTTAAATCGCGCCAAGTGGTTGGGCTAAACTGTATTTTCACCAATTAAATTTAATTAAATTGATTAATATTTGCAAAAAACTGTATTAACATCAAGTGTTAACCACTACAAGTTTAAAAAAATGTATTTGAACTTGAGTGAATGAATAAAAAGTATTCTATTAACGATTGAAAATTTGAACAAGATATATATATATATATATATAGGGAGAGTGTGAGCTAATAGTAGCAGTTTATAAAAAAATAATTATTTTACTTTAAACTGTGTTGTGAATTAAAACTTCAGCTCAGATCACAAGTTACAGATAGTTCACTCTATTAGTATTCTAAACATCACTTGTACCTGAATTTGTTTTAATTTTTTTTTAAAAAAATTCACTCAAAAGAATTTTAATAAATACCAAACATACCTTAAATTTAATGTTTAATCAAATTAATATTTTTCTAAAATTTATCTTCAGTGATGAATTAATAAATTAGAGTAAAATTATTTTTCAAAATGTATTTATGCTGCATAGATAATTTCGGAGAAGCCCATTTTAAACGGGTTGCAAATGAATTTTAATTTTTAAGTATTAATAGTATTAAAAATAAGCTAATTTTTTACATAAGAATGAAAAAGTTTATAAAAAGATCTTTTTAATCAATAACATTTATGTTCCTGAACCTAAAAGTTTAATTTCACTTTCTAAGTTAAGTATTTAATATGAGTTTAAAAATTTATTAAAACGTACATTTATCTTCATTTTCATTAGATCGTTTGTTTAAACATTCTTTAACGAATATGTATGTATTCTACAAACATTAAGACAGTTTCAATTTAATATTTTGAAGTTTTTCGGATATAATTACATTCTCGGAAATTAAATAAATAAAATAATTTACAGTCTGCAATATATTTATTAAGAACACGGAATAAACAGAATACATATTTGTAAGTAGAATTTATTAAGAATATTTTAATGGAATTATATCCAAACTTCAATGCATTATTTTAATGAATTTTAAATTAGTGTAAGCTGTGAAGTTAGTATGCGATTTGTTTTGTTCTCTATTTGAATTAAAATTAAATGTTCACTATTGTCTACTCTTTAATATAACACATAATTTGATTACATGGAAATGGAATTGATAATGAATTTTAGAACATGCGTCGATTACTGAGCATTATATAAATAACTATGCCTTTCAAACTTGTTTGTTTAAAAGGAATTTATTTTGAAATATATAAATATTTATGCAATATTTAAATTAACACAAAGATTTACAGCAATAATTTTTTCTTCCATCTTAAGATATTTCGAATCAATTACTTTCAAGTTTTATTTCTTCAAAATGTAAAATATTTGTATTCTTAAATTTAGAAAAATGTATTTATAATTTATTTTAATAAAAAAATTTTGATTTTGACATAAAATACTTTTACTTATTATTTCTTTAAAAATTTGAAAAAGTTTAATAAAAATTTGAGAAATTCTTAGACAAATAACAATGTGAATATTTAATGGGGAAAATCAGTTTTTTCACTGTGTTATTATTACCTCTAATGTTGTTATTATTTCCGGACAAAAAATTGAACAGCCGGGATGGTTTCAGGAACAAATATTATTTAATACTTGACACGTTCTACAACACAAGACAGGTTACAAAACATATATAAAACACAGATTCACGAACATCACTAAGAAGTCTCTCTCCTCCATTGTGTTTGCACTTCTAACCAAAAAGAACATGTGGCGCCATCTGGCTACCGTTTGATAGTAATACATGGAAGGAAGTGCTAAATTACGGTGTTACAACAATCTAATGCATCAAAGAAGGTACATTTTTTCAAAGATATGCTTATAGATTTTTAAAAATCTGTTGAACATTAAAAAATAATTCCTCTCTCAATTATTGTGTATAGAAAGAATTTATTTTTTTGAAACCAAAATATTTAAAATAATCTATTTATACACACTGATAGTTTACGGTTTCTTTATAAGATACCTAAGGTAATACGCCTAGAGTAGACATTTTAACCACGTGGCAGTTTCAGTGTTTATTTCAAAGTTAGTCAAAAGATTGTTCATCCATTTTGAAAAAGAAATTTAAAAAAATCATGCTAAGCATGGAGCTGGAATTGTTGAATACCTTTTTCTAAAGTTATATTTAGTTTCATAGCTTCTCAGGACAAATGTTGTGATTTTGATCTGGGAAGTTCCTTTTTTTTGTGTGTGTGGGGGGAGGGATATAGTTAAGGAATCGAAGAAATATAATGAAGAGTTGATTCTGTTAAGTGTTTTAATTCTCTTCAGTGATATTTTTTTTTTTTCAAATTCTCTATGGGTCGTGAATGAATCACATTATTTTCGGAAACTCAAAGCTGCAAGCAATACGTATTCCTGCATTACCTTCACTAGTGGTTATATTACCTATTTGAGAGGTTTTTTCATCATGCGTTTATTGTTTTTAATATTACATTTATTCAACTCTTTCTCATAATATTTCCCCCTTTTTTATCGTCTGGCAATGATGTCATTAAGAAGATAAAGGACTAGTTGCGCTAAAGTCAAAAAAATATGAGCATGACATATTTGCTTTTTTACTATCAACTCAGTTCAAACAGAAATAAATTTTTATTCTTAAGAATACAAATAGTGCGTATTCATCCTTTCTTTCTCTGCTTAAGCAAAGTTAAACTTGGTGGAAATCGATTTATTAAGAAAAATAGGAAAGTGAAATTGTTACCATCACTACCAATGTTGCCTGCAAAAAGAAACATTTTGTAAAACATTAAATTTGAAATTGGAAATCTAAATTTAAAACCTTAAAAAATACCTTTGAAAACCTTTCAATTAAATATCATCTTGTATGGCAAGTATAGAGGGAATAATGTGCGTAAGGTAACCTTTAAGTTAATTTAATTGCAGGCGGGAAGTTTGGGGAGTCGAACCTGCGTAGACTGTCAATCTGAAGGTTACCGCAGCGATAAGTGTATCAAAAAGCGTTATTTTGTAGGGGGAAATGATTGCAGGAGGTGATAAACACTGTTATTAAAAAGTATGTTAATAGTCATTGGAAGATCACCACACCCCTAGAGGAGACATATGTGTCCCTAATAGCAAAATGGAACAGATATCTCATTCCAGTCTGGATAGATTTTGGGTTTGCAACTGTTACAGGCACTCGCATATCATCATAACAATTTCTTGGCGATTGAATCAAGCTACTGTGTCTGCATGAAATATTGTTATGTGCAATGAGCTACAGACACGTCATCGATGGAAATGGCTAGACTGTTGTAAAGCATGAATTTGCATGAGTCATCAATAGTGGTCCAAAGTCATGAGCTCCAACGAATTTGGACTCAACATATTAATAAGTGGTTCTTATGGAAAGTGGGTTTTAATCTGGGATGGTACTTCTTGGACTCTTTCAATTTACAATGTTCCTGACTTTAATTAGTATGGCCTAGGTGTCATGGTATGGTCAGACATAAAACATAAAGAAAGAACATTACTGCGCATCTTAGACGCAGATGCTGCCATATCGCTTTGCCTTTGAGTTGAAATTATCCTGGATCATGTTCACCTATTTCGGATGCAGTGGATCCAGACTTTCAGTTCATTGATGGCAACGCACGCTCACACAGGACAATGTAAGTCTACCAAACTCTCGAGGATGAAGATATTGAGCGCATGGAGTTGTCTCGCGCCTAAACTCATTGAATGTACTTCGAATGCTTTTGAGATGTTTTATATAAGAATTACCTGCATCGAGATGTACAGGATAATAATATGCAATCAATTCTACTAACTAGCTCATTTCATTTCCCTTGAATTCTAGACAAAAATAATTTATGAGTATTTTTCTGCACTTAGAATAGTGTGATATATTAATAAATAGCGCTTCTCAAGGATACATAGAATTTATATCTAAGCTATGTAAAGTATTACTTTCACTACAAAACTAATAAAATGTACCAGAATAACAGCTGGTTTTATAGAAGAATACGAAATACACATATTAATTTATTATTTTTATATTTCAGCACATAGAAAGTTATTTTAAATTTGTAGGCTTTATGTTCCAGTACAATGCTATTAGCAAATTTTAATTTTCATCACATGCAACTGAAGCTTTTGAATAATTTGATATTGAATACTGAATGCATATCTGCTTCAATGTAAGCACTGTGAAGGGTATCTTTCGTCAGACAGATGGGGGTTCATGTTAAAATTATGAATCACAAAACGCCTCCTTCATTATGGATGTTGAATATTGAAGTTGGCGATTTAAATTTCTTATAAGTTTATGTCTCTTAGTTATACAGTTTTGTCACCTAAGATCTTTTTCAAATTCCTTGTGGGTGAGTTATTGCTTTATTTTTATATATTAAGGTTTTCTTTTTATATTTAAATGTAAAAAACGTATAATACATTTAAATGTTTTCTGTAAAATATAACTCAATTTTATTTTGCTTTTTCCGCAGTATGTATATATATATATATTTGTGAGAGTGCGTGTTCATGTGTGTGTGTATCATTACGTTCTCCATCTGTTCTCAAACACATTTTTTATTAAATATGGTAGAATTGCAAAAGAGATTAGTCCAATGAAATCAGACTTATTTAAACCTGTAAAATGTCATCTGGGCTGTATGTTATTTTAGATATCGAATCGCATGCTTTATTGTAGATGCATTAAACTGTAAGGTATATTTTTAAGTACCCAATGAGGCTATTGGTTTAGTAAACGACAAAATGATCACCTGAGAACTTTTCGAGATTGATTATCTTTTCTAATAAATGAATGAATGGTTGAGTGAATGAGTGAGTGAATGAATGAATGTCTGAAGTGAATGAGGGAAAGATTGCATGAATGAATGAGAGAATATAAGACAATTAATGTGTGAATGAATAAGAGAAGGAAAATGAATAATAGAATATTCTGAATTAATGAATAAGAAAATAAGTGAGTGGATGAATTAATAATTGAATATTGTGAATGAACGAAAGAGGAAATGAATGAGTGAATGAATGAATCAAATGATCTAATTTCCTTTCCATTGTCATAATGCCGTTTGCTTTAATTCTAAAGTTCAATGTAATAATTGTTTTTAAAAAATGTTAGCACCCTTAGTGTCTAAAATGTTCTTTGCAAAACATTTATCAAGGATCATCTATTTTGTCTATTTAATTAATTTTTTAATGCCTGTGTTTGATACTCTGCTCTTCAAATGTCAACAAAGTTGGAATGGTTGGGCAATAGTTTATATTAAGACCATCCCGCAATATCACGACTTTTGAGATATTGCAAATATTCCTTGAAAATGTAAATATCTCAGCACCATATGAGATCATTCTTGAAAAATCGATTCCAATAATGTTTTAGAAGTTTATATGAAATTATATTTGCAAGAAATTAAATATGAAAATTTATTCGAGAGTTTTATCATAATAATTAATGCTTTTTGGTAGTTTTAATACTTATTTTCCAGAAACAAATACCCAATAAAGGTGTAAGGTGACGAATAAAAAACATTCCCTTAAAAACGTCATTTATTCACTTTTATTAAATTTTCTAAGAAAAATTTCTTAATTATGATCGGAAATTCATTTCACAATCAAGCAATATCAACCAACGTCACAAAACACTAGTACAGTAGTTGAACACTGATATATATGTATTTATACAAGTACAACATTTTATATTAAATTTAATAACAAACCAGATGCATGTCACCCATTTCTGTTGATATCTTTTATTCCTTTAAGATAAAATCGATGTTAAAAGCTAAAACTTTTGCAATTTTTGGTTTTGGTATTAAAAATAGAGGGCATTTCTTGAATTCATAGCTGTATTATTTATAAGGATTAATAAATAGAAAGTTTGAAAACTAAATTTTAAAATTATCAACAAATGTGCTTTACTGTAGAGAAAAATATCTGCATTTGTGTTTTTCTCGAACTCTTTTTTTTTTTCAAAGATTTTGGTACACTTTCCACAAAATTTATTTTCGGCCTTAGAGATTAGGTTTTATACATTATGAAATGAGATTATTTCTTATGTAGAGGATATATTTTTTTCTAATGAACATTCATAAATTTTAAGCATTTGATATTATTTGTATAAAAATTATGAGAAATTTGAAAATAAAATAAATTTTTTAAAACTTTATTTAATTTTTGAAATTATAATAATATATTTAAAGCGTATAATAATATATTTATAAAAAATTTACAAAAAAAAATTCTAAGGTTATAAATGCAGTAGAGTTTATGGAAGTTGTTTCTAAAATAAAAAAAAACAGCTTACAAATGCAAAAACAGCAATTAACCGTACATTTAAATGGTGGTCTGAATTCAAATTATTCATAACTCAATAAATATTGCCTACAGTTTTCTGTGTCGATGGTCGTCCATCGCGCAGGTTATTTTTCACTACCTATAGTCCGTTCTCATATTCATGGTAACACTTAAAAACCTGGTTTGTAATAACACTTCGAAGTCAAAAGTGTCTTTTAACATTTCCTTAGTTTTACTATCATTTATCAAGTTTAACCTAAAACGTTATTTATTATGTTGTTCAATACTTCGCAGCATCCGAAGCCCGGACGATGCGATCACGATTTTCGATAAGGCCGCTGCTGATGCTTAGAAAAATCAGACCACCAACTGACCGTAGGAAATAGGTAAATGAAACTCCAATTCACTTGCAGCAGCTACTATATATATGTGTGTGAGTTCGTGTGTGTGTGTTAGTGTATGTGTGTATGTAGTAATGATAAACTTATTAAAAAATATTAAAATTATATGAAAATATAATTTTGAATCGTTGAAAAGAATAGGGACAAAATACAAATTGTCGAGTCGAAAAGCGTAAATGATATTTCTTTCCAATGATTTTGTTATATTTTTGTATAGGGTATAAACATTTTTCTAAAAATTTTATTACTTCTGATATTTATAAATTATACCACATATTTAGGAAATATTGTTATTTCATGTGTCATAAGAAGAAGAAAGAGATTTTTCTATAAGGAGACACAAAATGTGCAAAATAGACTAAATGTATACAAAAATAATTATTCAGAAAATACTATGAGTATTTCTCTAACTGAGGACTAACCACTTTTCATTTAAGGTTATTCTTCAATTATCTGGTGCTTTTTCGTGCTTTCCAGGATTTTCTTAGTACTTTTCAATGAACAATTTTTATTCACATTCTTATACTTATTACAGTAATTTTTTTATTCTCTTACCATGAACATTTATTTTGTTTTTGCTTCTTCCTTACAATTATGTATCATCATGAAAGAATTTTTATTAAAATCTTCATTTCCAACAAAAACATACGTATGCTTACCTATACGTAACTTGTAAAAGTTTAATTATTACTAAGCAATAACTAAAATAACAGAATGAAAAATTTATTTTTCATATTAATTAATCTTTATGTACATAATGTATCAAATTGTAGCTATTAGTATTGATTTGTTTGGCTTCATTGAATTCATTATTATTATTGAATTGAAGCCGTAGATTGAATTAACTTGCAGTATGAATCAGATAAAGTTCAATTTGCTGGGTTCTGCATTGACGGCTTTCGAAATGTCAAGAAATAATGAATTAATTCATTAATTCTTTATCAATAGTCACTTATTTTCTTTATCGTAAGCCTCCACCTAATTGTCATGGGCACTTGGAAGTTATCAAGTTGAACTCAGATGGGAGTTTAAAGCCCAACAAGGCTAAGCCCTCTATCAATAATCTTCACTACGAAATGTCTAGAGATGCTGCTCAAAACGTCTAATTGATAATGGTGATAATGTAGAAAGGAGCCTTAAGAATAATAAATAAAATTTAAGTTTTTATCTCTATTATATTAACAGTAATTAAAACTTTACTATAACTGAGATAATAAAAACTTTACGATGCTGTTTTTTTCTGGAATCAAACAAAGCAAAATTAATTGCTGTAATTTACAACATTATGTATATAATAATGAATTAATATACAGAATAAATTTCATCTAGATGCCTCTATTATTTCTTACTAATAATTAAAACTTTACGTAATCCCCTCTTACTTCTCAACAATTTCAAGTATGCCTAAGAGCAGTTTATAAAAAAATTAATCCTCCACACAATTAAGAATATACAACAAATTTATTTCACAATTATTTTTAAATATGAGTAAGAAATTATAATAAGAAATTGAATATTTTAGATGAAATAATAGAGTTATTTATTTAATATCGGGAAGTTATATCAAAAATTAAATTTATTCACTTTCATTGCTTACAATTTGATTTTTTTTAATTATAAGACATGCACGCATCCATAAATGTGTTGAAAGAAAATTTCGAAGGTATTTTTAGATAGTCTTCTTTTACATGTAAAATAGTACAGAAGACAAAACATATTTCATTTAAAAAATGTTCTTAAAAACAATTAAAAACCGATTTCAATAGATTACAGAATCATTTTGTATATTTATATTTAAATGACATCTTTAACATACTTTTTAGCTTTTAATATGCTATATAAGAGTTGATGCAGGAAATATTTTACTTCTTATAAATATTTCTGAATTTGTGAAATCACTTTTCTTTTGTTATGTGTGAATCTAACAAATAAATAAAAAAATAAATTTTAGTTTCAAATTTTAAAAAGTCACATATTTAAATACAAAATAATTATAAACTATTTGAATCTATTCTAATCATGAAGAATATTATTCATTACCTTTTTACAATTATTTGACATAGCGTGTTCTTATTTCTTGATATTTTCAAATATATTTGAAAGAACACGAAATATTTCCTCTTTCGTATTTTATCATATCCTTTGAAACTTAAAAATCGAATATTGTCATCTCAATGTGGCATCGACGTAATCTATTTTGACTGACTTTTAACGCCCTTTCAGATTTTCTTTTCAATGTCGGTGAGTGTCGATGGAAAATTACAGTCGAATCTCTGTCTTTGAAGTTTAAAGTTTACTGGGATAATTTTTGATATACGGAAATAGATACAGAAAAAACTTTTATTATATTCTTACAGAAGCAATTATGCGAATTTTAATTTTAAGAGTAAAGCATTAAACTATAAAATAGATTTATTTTCTTAAGAAATGAACAAATGTGTATGTAATTTACAAGTTTGATAACATTGTTTGAAAAACTGAATGTTTTACTACAAGTAAACGAAAGGAAATTTTATTTATTTTTGTTCAAAAAGGCTACTAATATCTCTTTGAAAGCATTGTGACATTGGGCTATTCGCGGTTTCTCTTCACTAACCTTTGGGATTTTTAATTGAGATTGATTGCTTTTTTAAACAACCTTTGCCCAACCAAAAATGAAACGTGAATATGTAAAGTGATTATGTAAAGCAGTTAGAAATAAAGTGAAGTAGGTGAGTTAGGAAATATATAAACTCCCACTGAAAGTAGCGAGAGAGGCTAAATGAGAGAGGCTGTAGGAGAAGTGAAGCTGAAGCTATAGATAAGCTGATTGAATAAAAGGGTTATATTAAAGATTGCTACAAGACTTTCCTTTGCTGTTGTTCTCAACAGTTGCTCCAGAGTCTGAGTTGCAGTCGAGGAAGGATTAGTGGTAAGAGTCTGTTAGATTACTATTGGTGGGTTAATTTGAGGTTAATAGAAATATTACCCGGGAGAGTATAGTGAATTGTTGTCATAGTAAATATATGTTAATAAATTACGTATAGATTGTTCTAGTGTCTCTTTGATTATTTGTGTCGTAGTGTTTAATAATTGAATCTAGTGATGGCACAAGATGAAGCCCGGGTCGGGGGGGGGAGAGTCACAGCATATAACATGTTGCTGAAGCCATTCAAAGTAATGTTGATTTTTATTTGGAGATGTGAAAGCTTCTTCACGAACGATAGGAATAAACATCAAGTATTATCGATAATTTGAAATGCTTTGGTGATTACTTTTCTAGGTGGTGATGCAATTAATTCATCTTTGGGTTCAAAAGAATTATCCAATATGCTTTGATCGGTCAGGTTCTGACGTCTTCCCTCGTAATTTAACTTTACAGTCATCTTAAATTTTTAACAAATAATCAGAAAGTTCAAAACTGTAATTGAAGATTCGTAAGAGAAAGACAACCAACTTTATTATCTATCAAAGCATGTGCAAAACAACTTCCTAGTTTATGTTCAGATAGTAACAAAATCCTAATTTATGTTCAGATAATAAAGTCTTATCTTACTAAATTAATATTCCCATTCAAGAACTTCTCGATTAGAGAAAAAGGACTCCTATTACTCTAATTAGAAATCACTAATATTTACTTTCCTTTTTTAAATTCGTACTATTAGCTCACACTCTCACTATATATATCGTGTTCGAATTTTCAATCGTTAATAAAATACTTTTTATTCATCCACTCAAATTCAAATACATTTCTTAATCTTGTCGTGGATGACACTTGATGTTAATACAGTTTTTCTAATACTAGTTAAATTTAATTGGTGAAAATGCAGTTCAGCCCAACCACTTGACGCGATTTTAAAAATTTCCAAACTTGGCAATTTTATTTGGCTGAACGTTACGTCCACGAAGCGTACCAAGATAGCCACATTTGGCAAAATACAGCCAAATAATTGCTGTTTGCCAAAGCTGGTTCGACTCAACTACATTCCAACCATTTAATTTACCGGATGAATTAAGAAACAAGCCAATGCTTCTACTATGATATTTATCTTACAATGGCAATGTTGGTAAAACATCGGCGTAGAATATTCATGCCTTCGGATCAAATCTCGTCGAAGCATAAAATTTTTTTATTTAATTTTCAAATAATTAATTTCAGTTTCATGTGGGAGAAAAAAATTTATCTTATATAAGATATTTAGCTGGATATAAATTTAGGTATAAATACCGTCTGTGACGAAGCGTGTGGATCGCTAGAAAAAAAAACTTCTTTTGCCACTTAATATTGTGGTTCTGTCATATGTATATACATATTTATATTAATTGTAATTATTTAATAACAAATAACTAAAATTAAATTTTTCCTTGTTGGCCAAAGTAGGAATTGACTTAATTTTTTTTTTTAGTCTCGTTCAGTTTCCCCAACCTGTGATTGGATACTTTCTTTCATGCAAACGCGTGGAATCTTATGTAACATTTAAGCATTTTTATTTTTGAGCTCTGTATAAGTGAATAAGCGAGGCTTAGTTTAGTTTAGTTTTATTAACGTCACACTAGAAGTGACTCGATGGCTATTTACGACGGACTCATAGTTTAGAACCACGGTCAAGTGACAA
>BMAW01111765.1:24713-58816 GCA_019974015.1 Nephila pilipes
AGGGAAGTACCAATATATTTCCTGTTCAACAGATATTTTACTGATGCACTAAGGATTTTGAAAGAGTAGTGGATGTATATAGAAAGTATATATCTGTATCGGCTAGATCGTTTTCTTAACATATGTAAGGCATTTATTTGATATAACATACATATCACTTTAGAAATCACCAAGTTGGCGTCCTGTTGCGTCTTTACAATTTTATTGTATGGAAATAAAAATTTTAAATGATTCAGAGTCAGCTTAAAGAGACTCGGTACCCTTGAACCATTTCTTCTATTTATGCACTTAAAAATTTGGTTTAAGCAAGCTTTGTAGTTTTTCTATTCAAGAAAATGATTTTACATGAAAACTTGAACACATTGTAAACACAATTTTAAAAATTAACTTTTTTAAACATTTTATAAATTTCAAATCCTTATTTCCCCTTTATTTATTAATTTCTTACCATGAAATTTTATGTAATATTTTCAAGGGTGTTTCAAACCACTTTACTGATTGATTTTGTAATAGCTTATTTAGTTTTGGAGGAAAAAATAAAATGTTGGGCGGTAAACTAAAATTCAGCAAAAACACAAATATCCCTTAAAATTCAATTTTTTTTTTAAAAAAAAAACAATAACTTTTTTTTTTTCAAAATTGTTTCCTAATTTCGTTACATGCATTATGCATATAACACACAGAAAAAAAGGGAAGTTATTTATTAATATTTGTGAAAGGATTAGCATTTTAAGTGCAATGATGTATCGAAAAGACACAAACTGAGAACAACCCTCTTAAGGGTTATAACTCTTAAAAAATAAATATTATATACTTTAGTTAGCTTTAAATGCCCTTTTATATCATAAGCTATATGTTTTTATACGTTTTTCTTAGAAGTTAAGGCATTTTCTCAAAATTTCATTAGATATTTTTAATAACTGTTAACATTTTTCAGGGTATTAATTGCAATTGACGAACTTTAGAAATGAAGAAAAATGTAAAATAAAGAAAATCACTTTTAAAATTTGGTACTTCATATAATATCACAATAATATATTTATATAAAAATATATGGTGAATAAAAACACAAATTATGAAATAAATACTTATTAATTGTCTTAAATTAAATATTATACATGTATATTTTACAAAGAAAAAAATTACGCTTCAAATTTATATTATTATTTACATTTCAAAAGTATCCTGGTTCGAAGGTTCGAAGGTGTGTAAATTTATGGAGTACCTCTCCCCAGAGTGGGAGATATCTCCACATCAGAGCTATTAAATATGAGAAAATTAAGAGAGTTCCATAAGATTTGCTAAAAGGTAGGAAGAGAAACTACGGTCAACATTAGAGAAAAGGAAAGTCCTTCGATACCGTTCGAACATAAATTAAATTTAGAGAAATATGTTAGTTGACAAAATTGAGGGTCGGAAGGTTTGGATGTCAATTTGTGACCTAATTCGCGCTGAATGAAGTCAATAAAAGCAATTTGGAAGAGGAAGGAGAGATATTTTAATGATTTGGCGGATTGTTTTCCGTCCAGGATTTAGAATTTTGAATATCTGGGTTTTAAAGAGATGCATGTCTAGTAGCAATTAGAGAAAGGCTGATAGACTGGTTTGATTAAGATAGGTTTAATTTGGAATAATTAATTTAAGAATTAAATTTAATTTTTTTAAAAATTAAATTAAAATTTTTAGAAGTGAACAACAGTGCTAGTGGGTACCCAGGGAACACCACTAGTTTGTTGTACGGGGTTTGTGATCCAAATGAGGTATTGAGGTTGCAATGTGTGAGCTCTTTTGATGGTAGGGAAATTATCGAACGTTTGTTCGAGTAGAGCTCTGGGGCGTTTGACGGCTGCCTTACGCCTAGGACAGATTTTGTAGTTTGGTTGCGACCTCAATAGCGCATTGGGGTGGCTTGGTAGTTTTTGAAAGAAGTTTTTGGATTGCCTTTTAATGAAAGTCA
The DNA here is from genome assembly GCA_019974015.1 of Nephila pilipes. Lineage (NCBI taxonomy): Eukaryota > Metazoa > Arthropoda > Arachnida > Araneae > Nephilidae > Nephila > Nephila pilipes. Next base: position 26,671 of record BMAW01111765.1, read on the forward strand.
TAATTGGTTCTATTTTAAGGTCCCTATAGATGACTTCATTCCGAACAAACCAGGGAGCGTTTACAATTTTCCTAATATAGGAGTTGTGTATCCTGGTCTATATGTAACACCTAACTTTTTTGTTTTTAATGTTTCTCGTTTTAAAACTGCTTTTTTAGTTTACATGTATGTTGATGTTTGGTGTTCTTACGTCTCATTCAAAACAATTTTTTTTCGCGATTCCATTATTACATCAAGATCATGGGTACATTTTCGAAAAGGTATACACATAGCATTTTGTGTCTCCTTGATACTTCGTAAAATCCCTTTGTTGAATTCACAAATGGCTTCTGTTGCTTCATGTTTTACGCGATCTTTGTGCAGAAATATTTCGTTTGGACACTTTGACCAAATCATATACAAACTTTCGTTTGCATTTTGTGTACCGCAATTGACACACCTTTCTAAAAGTTCATTAGTTTGGTTTCATTAACGTCGCACTAGAAGCAACCTGAGGACCATTGACGACGGACTTCGTAATTATCCTCGTACCTCAGTTAAATGACGAGGACAAAACCTGAACTAGAACCCCCACTCTTAAGTTCCATACCACTCTAACGGGAGGACTTTGAGCCCCGACAGATTTAAAGTCTATCAGCCTCAACTACACGGAGGGTCATTCGTGACATCAAGGCTCGAAACCACGACACAACAGTAACCGCCGACCGCGAGTCCACTAGATTACCGAGGCCTAAAAATTCATTAGAAGCAAGCCCTTGCCGGATTGGAAGGATGTGAGACAAAAAGCCTTCCTTTATTGGTGTTTCCACATGCAGTTTGTGAGAACATGATTTTTCTGCCTTTTCTATACGAGATTGATAAGAACACCAAGAACTAACAACTATTGGAATTAGTGAATTTTGAGTGTTTTTTTGTCAGTCGAAATTCTGTGATGCAATTTTGCGTATATTGCTCTTTTCATGGCAAGAACATCCCCTTTGTTTTTTTTAATATGGCCTACTGATAATAAGAAATTAATTTCTTTATGTTCGTTTCTTTCAAGTTTCATAATCTTTCCCACCTAAAGAGATGCCTCGATTTCTTCACAGCATTCCGTTGAACATTGCCTAATATTTTGTTAGCAGAGATTATGTTTTGCTCTTTTTTTATTTTGACAGTATTCCCATAGATATTTCTTTCAGATGAATAATTGAAAGTTTTACAATCCTCATCAGACAATAACGTAGACTATTGAAATCCAAATAATTGCGATCTTTCCCACAGTTTCAATGCTGCTTCCATTTCTATCGAACCAGATGAACTGTACTTATGTCGACAAATGGGACATCAGCAGGTACTTCATATGCATTTCGTACTTCAGTATGTACTTCTTTTTGCATAGTCTTTACAGCAACACTATAGGTTATGTGAAGAATTATAGTACATTTTCTATATGTCCTCGATGAAAAGGGCAAGATATTTGTGGCCGTATAAAATTTCTCAATGGCTAAATAACATTTCCCGATGTTTCAGTATGCTTGTGGGACCCGTAAATTGATATTGAGTTTTTGTTTGCCTTCATTTGATATTTTTATAGCCCTAATTTTAGAAACAATAGTTAGAACTGAAGATTAAATTTAAAGAATAAGAAAATCCTAACTTTTTTCCACTCTCAAGTTTTAAAGTTTTTTTGTCGCATTCCGGGCATTTCAGTTTAATGAACAGCTTACTGATTCGTAGAAAGTTAACAAATAAGAAATTTCCAGTACCGGAACAATCAGTCTTTTCAACATCCAATAATTGTTCAATTCTGATATTAAGAACAGCAAAATTGTTTTCTGTAGTATCAGTTTTATTATTAGCTTCACTACATCAACGTTTACTGTTCATTTGCTTAGAATTACATCGCTATTTTAAGGGATTCATTTTTAATCTTCAATTCTCACAAAAATAAACTCCAAAAACTTCATCAGAGACAACACAAACAATAATGAAAGTAAGTCTTGATAAAAACTTTTTTTTTAAATATAAAACTTGTTTATAATAAGCTCGATATCTAAACAACAAACAAAATACGAAATATCAACAACAAATCACTTGTAATGGAAGTTATAATGACAGAAAAAGCTAAAATGATTAAAACGAAATAAAATTATTTTTAGAAAAATATTGATAAGAAAATAACGTTAAACTACTGACATCTCTATTAAAAGAGGTCGGTCAAGTCCCAAATTTTTTTGCTTACATTTTTTAATTTCATTTTTTTTCTCAAACTTCTGGTATTCGTACAAACAATAGTTATAAATGAATCGATAGATAATAATTCAGAAAATATTTTTAAATTAAAATAAAAATAATCCATCTTTTTTTTTTTTTTTTTTTTGGTCTTTCTTGGGGTACCGAGTCCCCTTAAGAAGAAATCCTACATGTCACCGTCTATTCAAAATGATAAATATTGAACGTATGCAATATAGCAATCTTATAACCAATTATAAACCTCATGAGTCAACATTACAATTTACAAGCAACGCGAAATGGTGGTGAGTATATATATATATACATCATATGGATATGTTACCCCATTGCCTCTCATCAAAATTTGCCACTAAACATAATTTCTTTGGAATTTATTAATAATACCGATAAACAAAAAATGACTTATTATTTTTTTCCCTTAAATTCAATGCTAATATTTGAATTGGATGCACTTTTGACAAAAACTATAATGTACATTTATGATTGATTCTTATTTTTGTTAAATGAAGAACAAGAATTTATTAGTTTTTATTAGTTAGTAGAATATAAGCTTTGGTGATTGCATAATCAAACGTTAAATTTACCTACAATTTGCTTTCACATTTTTTACCTGCAGATTATAATTTAACTATATTAATTAAAGAACGTTAGTACCTATTTTCGTATTTATATTGTTGTTCGGTATAATTTTTTAAGCTAACAGTAGACAACAATTATTGTGCATTCTATTGTGATTATAATGCACTACATAGTATAACTACATAGTATATTTATATTGGTAATGAGCATAATTTTTAAAAATATACTTCAAAAAATGTCTCCTAATTTTTTTTTATTGGAGTTGAATAAAACATATATAAAAATTAAATACTTTATTTTCCTATTGAAAGATGTAATACCTTAAATCAAATGTAATCATGAATCTAAAAATGTAAAATGAATTAAATTATAAAGAAATTTAAGACTATTGTGAGGCAATCATTTTAGCCTTAAGATTTGTGATTTACTTTTTTTATTTGGCTTTCTTCTTAGAATATTTTTGAGTCAAATGATTTTATTAATGATTTGTCGTTATAAGCAAATACAAAAGATTTTGTAACGCACACACACAGAGATCCCGTAATACAATATACTAATTTAAAACTTACTCTATTTTAATGCATTCCAAATTAAATCCAATCATGATGAAATCTGTTCTTTGCAACTCATTACATGAAATAATTATTTATTGGAACACAAAATAAAAAGCGAAATATGTCTTTCTTCATATGACTTATTTATAGGACACTTCATAGGAGGAATGCATGTTTAATTCTAAACGCTTAAGTTGATAACTTAATGTACTTAAATCATATTAAACGGAATGTAAGTTCTTTTTTGAGATTTAACAAAATGTTTTTCAATTTCTTTTTATGGCGCACACATTCTTAAAATAAATAAGAGCATCAAAAAAAGAAAGAGCACGCGACGACTTTACCACCATTTAGTGGTTGAAATTCCATCATCATTAACAACTATGAGTGATCCAATTAATTACCTTCATTATCAGCAAACGAGGCAGAAATTACTTGAATCGTCTTTCACGTAATTAATCACCCACTTTTCAGCATTATCACAAATGAATTGAACATGTTCATAGAAAAAATGGATCTGGGTTTCTAATCTAATTCTTTTTAATGAACGCTTTTTAATTTGGATTATTATGTGAGATAAGGCAAACAAGTCTCGAAAGTCACAGATTTAGAAAGGAATAAGTATTGATACAGAATTTTGTGTTAGAATGGTGTATGAAGCTTTAATCTCTAAATCGATTTTAAAAAAAAATAGTTTTTTGTTCGTATTAGTCATATTACTTTAAAATTATTGTTAGAGAACCAATGATTTGCTTTTTTTCTTTTCTGTGACGTTTTTATAAGATTTAATTAATGAGAATTATGTTAATATATTTTCATTTTTAGGTTGTTTTGTGAACGTTAACAGTGATCAGAGGTTAAATAATTCTTACAAACATACCTTCTAAATATATTTGTGACGAAGTTTGCTCATTTTTAATTCGAAGAAAAAAATTCAAAATATTTTTATAAGAAATTTGCAACAGATTAGGAAATGATTGTTGAATCCTAGTTGTTGAAAAGGATAACCGTTCATTGTTCGAATTCTGCGGAGTACGAGGAAATAATAAACGCAGCAAACAGAAGTAAAGTCGAAGACAGGTTCAAAAAAAGCAAATTACGTATATAAATTTACAAGGTCAGCTATTTTTATTACATTGTTTAATAATTTGACGAAAGCTGTGATGATTTATTAAGGCTCCCGTGTATTGGCCATTTCGATTTCTTGAACGCAATGTTAATCTTACGTTTCTGAAAATATTTTAGAATATGTTTTTTAAAGACCTGAAATCTCAAAAGCGAATCATTAAAACAAAGATAACTAGTTTTAAGAAATAAGAGGAAAAATGTAATTCCACAGAAACTTACTTTACTTTACATTTTTAGTTAATTTTTCCTTTTTAGGATAGCCTTTATTCCATTCAAAAAGATAAAATAGTAGAAATTTGAAGACGGTTGTAGGAATTCCATAGGATCAACGTTACATTCATGAAATCAAAATGGCCGGTAGACGTGAATCTTGACTTTGATTTTGTGAACGCTTACTATTGAAATTTTTATTTCCTCCACAGTTCCTCTAAAAGTTAATTGACAGAGCAATGGAACATTTTTTATACTTATAGATTTTGTAACATAAGATGATGCTAACACACATAAAAGCAAATGACTTTACATACAAACTTCTCAGAGAAAATGAAAAACAATGGATAAAATCTCCAAGATATTATACATTTCCAAAAAAAAATATTTTTTGGTAATTGAAAGTACGATTTCTGCATCACAAATTAATAGAAATTAAATTCTTATATTCAATAAAATAGAAAGCAAACGGTTTGACAATAATTTATTTACAGTCCTAGTAGATACTAAGCCAATTTTCCATTTAGTTAAATTGAAGATAAATATTATCTCTCACTGAAAAACGCAGATTTTTCTCAATTAACCACTGGATGTTGAACATAACTGTTAGACAACATAAGAAGATGCAGCAGGAATAATATTTGAATATTTTGAGCGAGAGCAAATACTTTGATGTAATTCATCGGACAAAACAAAGCCTTAAGGCTCAAGTCTACCAGTCATTTTGATTTCGTGGACGTAAAATTAATCCTTTGGAATTTCGAATTCCGTTCTAAGTGCTTGACTACTTATCAACTTGCGTGCAATAAAGAGCATCTGGAAAAAAAATGATTAAGGCTCCTGCAGAATTAAATTTTTCCTCCCAATTTTTAAAAATATTTTAAAATACTTTTGGGTTAGAACGATAGAGCTACATTTTATTACGCTGTATTAAGAACATCTAAGAATATGCTTCTTCCACTTCTGACATTGATTCCCGAGAGACGAGAACGCGGAAGCACTGAGAAACGTCATTTAACGCTGTGTGCTTTAATAGCTCTTTTTGTGCTATTATCTCTCAGTGTATCTTTATTTTTCTCATTCATATGTTTGGATGTAAAGAAACGTGTTTGTCCGAAAACCGCGACTGTTCCATCCGATTAAAATAACAACAATATTTTTAAAAATTGGAGGGGAACAAAATAATTCCGCAAAAGCCTTCATTATTTTTTGCTCTTTCAGATGCACTTTATTATATTCAAATGGAGCAAATAATAAATATTTGAGATCAAATGTAGAGATTCCATAGGATTAACATTACATCCACGAAATCAAAAGGATCGGTAGATTGAAGCATTAAGGCTCCCGTATACCAACTATTTTGGTTTTGTGAACTTTATATAAATCCTATGGAATTTCTGCAACTATTCTGAAATTTATACCATTTTATCTATTTGAATGCAACAGAAAACAGAAAAAATATTGGTGTTTGTGGAACTAAATTTCTTATCGATTTCCAAAAATATTTTAGATTTTTTTTAATATATAGAAACCCGAGAAAAGGATCATTAAAATAGGGTAAAAAATTTGTAAAAAATCGAAGGGAAAATGTAATTCTACAGAAACCTCTGATATTTTTTGTTTTTCCAAAAGAACTTTTTTGCATTCAAATAGATACGATATTAAAGACCTGAGGGCGGTTATAGAAATTCCACAGGATTATCATTACATTTTCGAAATCAAAATCGCTTGTAGATGGGAGATTTAAATTAAATTCAGTTTTGCTCAACTTTTACAAAATGGTCTTGACCTTTATATTTCGAGACAACTAATGTTTTATTTATTTATGTGGGAGAATAATTAATCCCCAAAAAATTGAAATTCAGGCAAATAAGCTTATTACATTAAGATGCCCAATATTTTTAATTTCGATTAGATTTTGTATTCAATATTTATGACATATTTGGAATATGCTATTCAAATTATTTCAATTTCGAAATTAATTCATAATTTTCTTTATTCAAAAATATCCCTTTGTTGTATTTAATAGTAAGATACATAATTTAATTCTCTCTTTCTCTAATATACATACATACATACACACACACACACACACATATATATATATATATATTAACATTTCTATTTAAGTTTTTAATATATTCACATTTTAGTATTAATTTTTATTACATTTGAATTATTCCTATGAAAACGGAACATGTTTTCTTGCCTTTTATGTCGAGGAAAGTTAATCAGATCTAAAATATCTTAACTAAGCACCAGTGATATAAACTAAGAAGAAACTGGTATTTCTATTCTTAACACTCACTTTAATATAGCAATAACTTTTTTCATGATATGAGGGTTTTTACCCTCGTTCACATATAGATTATAAAATTGTCAGTTAGAAGGGAAGACAGAGAGAGTATATGTGAGAAAAGGAGAGATCCATTGCTTTCCATTCACCAAATAAAATTTCTATGGAATGAAAAATAACATCAAAAACTCCTGTAGTCTGATGCATTTATTTGAGTCAACTCATTCTATATATTCGTTTCAGAATATGTGAATTCTTTCCAGTCACAATCGAGAACAAAAAAAAGTAAAAAATTTATTTGAAGACGAGTCACTTAATAACAATACGGGCAACTTTTGCATTATACAGTAGCAAATGCTAGTTTTTTATTCACCTTTTTCACAGTTTTTTTCTGCATTAATGGAATTATGCCAAATAGTCAATGAAGCAATGTATTAGAAATGCAGCCAAACAATTAGAGATGAAAAGCACGTTATAAATAAAATTTACGTATGTTTTTATTACAAAATGTTTATCTATTATATTCATTTAATAATTAGAGGAATATGGAGTTTATAGTAAATACTTTTCATTGAGAAGGTCTTTATATTAGACTTAATTTTCAGTAGATTGCGTTTTTCTTGTGAATTCAATGCACCTTACAGAATTGAATCTAAATAATATAATTTATGTGTCTGAAGAAATGTGCATGTAAATTCTTAAATACATGAAACTTCTTTAGAAAAGTTTAAATCCTATTTTGTAATATAAACTTAAATGATTTATTTAAAATAAATTTTTCTATAGATATAAGTTATTAAAAGACTTTGGATAAGTAGTTTTATAATAGTTTCTGTGTTTGAATTAATTAATACAAATATATTCCACGTTAAAAAGTATCATATCAGTGAATTAAAGGTTGATATACTTTGGTGTAAGAAATATACAAAAACTTCTTTTTTCCCTGGAAACAAGTTAGATAGCTATTTTGTTAATTTTTATATGGATCAGATACCATGAGTTTCTTTAAAAAAAATTGAGAACGCTGAAAATTATTTATACATAAGAAAAAATAGGGAATTAAATTACTTGCAGCGTACTTCCAATTAGGATAAGAATGTAAATCTTTTAAGAACCCATTTTCACGAAATTACATAAAAAATGATTCAGTAATTGTTTAAACGATTTTTTTAATAAAAATAGCTACTTATTCAAAGTAATCTGTCAAAAATCCCTTACTTTCAATTATCAGCTAATTACTGAAAACCAAGATCTAAAAATTTATTTTCAATAACAGTGGATAAAAAAAAATTTAGGGGCAAAAAGAGTTCGTTATCAGAACTTTTATAAGACAAAATAAAAAAAAAAGGAACCATTAACAAAAGGAAATTATTTTATCAGTATTTTAAACAAGGTGTTAATATTTCGTCTATTTTTATTTGAAATAATTTTTATATGAATTTCATATATAGCTGAGTCTTAAGCTTTATCTGTGTTGCATAACAAGATTTATCTATGATCAGATTAAATTAATTAACTCTCAAACTGAAAAAAAGATGTTATTAAAAATATATAAGGTTTTCAGCAAACATTATGAGCTACTGCTTGTAACGTATAACTCTATCATAATTTCATCTTCATTTAGTTTTAAAAATATATAATTAAATCTTGTATCCCGTATAGTAAATTCATGCTATTATAATTTTACTTGAGTTTAAAGATATAGTTAAGAATTCAGCTTTATATTACTCAGGAAGTTTCGATACTAATAAATCTTATTTATTTTCCACATGCTGGAAAGGGGGGAAATATTTTTACTCATTTTAATACATTATCAAAAATATTTACTTCAAAGCTTTTTTTCGTGTTGTAATTACTGAACCGAATGGGATAAAGAATTTTTGAAAATGTAATCCCTGATATGAATTATAAATTATATATTTAACTAAGAAATGCGTGTTATTTTTCTCATTTCTAGAACTCTTTGAATGGATAAGCCAAGATGGATAAATTTTGGAGTTCTATAGGTTCTGTAATGCGGAGTTTAAAGTTTCTTTAATTTTTTTGTCAAAACATGTCCATCATTTTATTTAATTCAGTTTTATAAATGGCAACTAAGATACTTTATAGTAATCAAAGAGCAATAGCAACGTTAGTACCAGTTAAGCTATTTTTCCCAGAACAGCGAAGCCGTTACCTGGCGGCCGCAATAATGCGTTGAATAATGCTATTATTCTTCTTAGACAAGTCTGTCCTAGGAAACAATAGTTTACCCGCTGATTTACGTTCCGCTAGCATTCAGCGCTCCTTAGGAAACCATGCTATCTGGTTTACATTGATAACGTGTTAGTGATGTCATCCATTTCAATACCGTAGCCGTCAAATAACGACTCCCTTTTCCTATGGAACCATAGCTATACTACAGAAAAAATAAAATCATTCATGTTTCTTTAAAATGAATCCGTCTAGTTCTTGGTCTTTACAGAAGCATTACTCGTTTTGAATGGTCACTGGTAAGCCCTTCTGCTACCTGGGATAGCCGACATTAAGTTATTAAGACTATAGTGCCTACACAAGTATTTATCTTAAAGTAAGCGTTTTCTTTTTCGCAAAGATTTTTTTCTTACTTTTATTATACTCGTCATATTACAAAAAAAAAAAAAGAAAATAAAACAAATTACTCAGACAAAATACATTGAAAACATAGTATGAGAGACAGTGCATTAAAAGAGAATGCACTTAAGACAGAGAGTTGTAAAACATAGGAGTTAAATATAATACACTAAAAGATTTTTTGTTCAGAATGCATTAAAATATATTAATACATTAAAATATAATGCTTAAACAGAGTTCCCGAAAGTAAATGCATTGAAGCATTGTACACTAAATTGAACGCATTAAAATTGAGTACAATAAAACAAAAGCCCAATACACTAGCTTCTGAAAGTTAAGTCCACAATGTAATTTTTTAATTTTCCGAAATATGTTTGAATTTGATCGGATTATAAAACACTATGCAAATTTCATATGCTTGTCACAACAAATTACAATGCCATGTCAAGACATATGCAAATTAGGCTGTCTTTGAAGACTCCAGCATAGTAATGGATTTGACGGAAGACATTTAAATGCTTATATGAAGTGCATATCGTTTTCAAAGGATTATGTTGATGATATTTGTATTTCTATGAATAATTAATAAAAGATGAATGATATACAGTATGTTTTATCGAGCTGTTGAAAGCATTTAATTTAATTTAATTATTTAAAAGTATTTCATTATTTAAAAATGTAACTTTTTTGTAGTCCTTCGGTGTAGATTATTTCCGCCCGATTATGGAGACATTCTCAAACTAGTCAATCCCTTTTCCAGATACCTATGCCCATTCGTCCAAGTATTACCCCGCTCTCTGATGATCAGTTTATTGTTATAATAGCCAAAAGGGTTCGACGAACGACTGCCACAACTGTTCCATCAATGATTATAACTTCATTTGGTAAGATAATACCAGCCAGTATTGTGTGATAAAGGCTCCACATGAAATGAACTGTACGCTTGAGTACAACATGTTTGTCTTATAGTAGGAACCAGTGCTTTTGTCTTACATTGGTTCAACCCGTTCATGGTAGAGTCCAAATATGCTCTGGAATCGAATAAGTGTACAAGGGTCTAGAAGGGCTGGACAAGCCCACGCAAACAGGTAAAGAGCGTTATCGAACATAACGCATTTACAGGTATCAAGGTCATGGTTTGGATATAATTTCAATGGGATATCTCAACGAAATATGCATGTTTAAAGACGGCTCTGAAACAGCTATGTGGTATCAAGATGAAATCCATGACTCAATTTTGAAAGTTTATTTCGCAGCAGTTAGTTCTGAATTTCACCCATTTCTAAATAATATACCTCCATACTGAGTCCACAATATTAATTGGTTTCTAAAGAGCGTGAGTATTTTGGCATGAAGCTGTGGTATATTTCTTTGAGCTTAAACCTATTGAAATTCTTTGGGATGCCATTGTGCGTAATGCTTATGCAGTCTCACACCTGGCAAATACCCAAATAGAGAAATGGCATTTGCTAGCATCTCCGATGGTTAATCAACTCACTAGAAGTGTAAATAACAGAATCAAAACTTGCTGGTAGTTCGGAAGGTGGTCACATACTATAACTATTGTGTGTATCCTAAATTTGACGTCATCATATAATTTACAAAAACTAAATATTTCTTATCTTCATACATATATTTTGTTTCCTATAATTTATAAATGAATTCATAAAAGGAAATAAAGCCTACTTTCGTGTAAAATCGTATTTTAATCAATGTTTTCCTTCTTCAATTTTATCGATTAATTTTTAAAAACAATGAAAAGTAGAATTGTAATATTGTTGTGACTTATTCTACATGATCTAGTCGAAGGCTAGACCAAAAATTCGAGAACGAAAATCTTCAAGAAATCATAGACGAAATGAAGTGAGGAAATTATATATTATCTGCCATGCCCCAAACATTTCAAACGATGCTTGAAAGAGGCCTGACAAAGATTACTATTATTACAGGTTGGAAAGGCTTTCTGTCCTTCTGTCCCTTGTCAGAAGTAAGACTCCTGATGTGTCTACTAGAAAGTCTGCATCTGGTGGTTTCAACGCCTCTATCACCTTTAATACTTAGGGAATAAACAGGGATTCGTCTGTTATACACTGAGTTAGATATCATCCATAATTACTAGTTTGAGATTTTTATTCTCGATTAGGATATAAGGAATATGAAAGATGTATTTGGTCAATAAATCATATTGGCTCCTTCCTTGGCCAAGCTATCAGTTATTCCATTTTAAGGAATTCTTCATAAGACGGAACCCATTGAAAGTTGATTTCAAGTTGCCGCAAGAGATGTTTTGAAGCTATCAAGAACTGAAACAAACTCTATTGTGGGTCTCTATCCAATTCCTCAGGTGCTAGAATACAAATAAAAACAATATATTAAAGAGAAAGAACATTAAATCAAAAAAAAATTCAAACAGATTTGTGATCGAAAGTTTTGCCATATTTAATATTGTTTATAAGAGAAGTATTCAGAAATTAATTCACAAACCCGTAGCATTCTTTGAAAGCAGAAAACACTTTTAAATTTGGCTAATGAAGATTGCAGAAGGTCTTACATCAGTGTACTTAAGTTATAGCATAAATTAGTATAAGACATTAAGTAATATTACTTTCCAACTGAAACAATAAATTTCTCTTATCCTTTTTAAACCTCAACTTTGATACGAATGTGACAATTAATTTATTTTATAGTTAGAATTTCATCCTCCTTGGCTAATTCCCACAATGCAAAATTGTTGATAAGTTTCTCACTTAAGATTTGTAAAATGGATACATTCTTAAATACATAAATGGATACATTCTTAGATAATAAGATAGATACATTCTTATATACATAGATAGATACTTGTTTCTAATTGATAGATACATTCTTGATGACATATAAAGTAAAACAAATCATTTGAACCTATGTAATATATGTTAATGTGATAGGGTGTAACCCTCAATCAATCGAATGGATTCAAATCATCCATTTATTATGGTTGTGGATAAATGAACAGGTTGAGGAGCTACACTCAGACGAGTACAATTTCAAATAAGATTAAAGTTCCTGCGCCTATACGGCCTTTTCATTTCTATTTTTCTAATGAGAGAAGCATCTTTTGTTGACGAGCGTAAGTTCTTCTATCTGGTAGAGAGCTAAGGGGCTAATATGCCACATATGTATCCCGGAGATTTTCTGTTAATGCAGAGTTCATAAGACAAAATTAGAGAATGATTCGAATCTTTCTATGAAACCAAATCAGAATAAAAACTCCAAATGAAATGTAATTTACTCTCTGTCATATCAAAGACCCACATTTCGTAAGCACTCTGAGAAAACCCTTCGTCACAGAGTCGCACTTCGAAGTAACAAGGGGGCTACTGATAACGGACCTCGAATTTTGATCCTCACGCAAGTGACGAAGAGGACATTTGAGTTGGCACCACACTTTCCAAGCTTTCATATTACGCCAACGTGAGTACTTTAATCCTTACCAGAATTCAAATGAATCATCTCTGTTACATATCAGTTTTAAGAAGCATCAGGGCTCAAATCTATGAGTTGATGGAAACAACGCCGGCCATTAGCTCTCTACCATGAACACTTCGCTACGGCAACCACAGTAAAGTCTACCTCATAGCTTACTGTAATAAAAATAAGAGAGAGCAGATTTATGAAAATAAAGTATTAAGTTGTTAAATATGCTAATGCTTTGATTTTGCTAATGTAAAAAAGCTTCTTGAAATGTATTTGTTCGTTCTTAATTTAAGAGAAAAATGTCTATATATCCATTTACGTTTGGTTCAGTTTTTTAATAAATAAGTTTACATAGAAGAACTTCTCGGTATATATTTCACAAATGAAACATACCAATAAATTGTATGGAGTTAGAAAGTGAATTTAGTGTACATTTATTAAAATTTCTATGAATTTACGTGCACTGAAACATAAATAGAAGCTCGTATTAGTTTTTCTTTTATACATTTTTCAATTTCATTTTTTTTTTCATAAGTCTGTTGTATTGATTCTCAAAAAAAGATAAATGCTTATGGAATTAAAAATATATATATTCATCTTATTCCTTTTTATTACGTCTGTCGCTTTATTTCTTTTCTGTGCATATTTAAGCGATCTCTTAACAGTTGAGCTCTTGCTTCAAGACTTTATTTTATCCTTTGCATGTTTTACTTCATTCTTTTATAAGAGATTGAATTTATATTAAGTTAATTTTGATCTATATTTTCCTTTTCCACTATCTCTCTCATTGACTTATTACTTCAATTTTAAATTTATATTGGTCTAAACCCAAACCCAAGGGACTCTTTAATTCCTGCAGTTCTTTTAAAATAAAATTCACATATATTTCCGAATATAAGCCAATCTGTGTAATAAGTAGATACTTTTTTTTCTTTTCCAAAATTCATAACCTGTATTTAAAGTGATACGAAAATGTTAGCTAAAAATTAAACAAATATTCGCTTCCATTGTTATTTTTACGGTATTCCTTTAATACTTCTATTGTAATCTTTGTTGCTTTTCCGTTAACAGGGTGCAAAATTCTAAGGTGACAATTTTTTTTACAATGAAAAGGAGGAAGAAAAAAGTACAGAGTAAGTAAATGAAACATTTCATTAATTCAAACAAAAAAATACACTAGTTATGCTTACATTCCTTATAATTATTTAATTAAGTTTTTGTCAATATATCATTTCCTAACAATGTACTGGAAATTTCGGAGAAAGAAATATTTTTCGTATTGAATTTTACGGTAAGTGCTACACAGCTAGAGTACCAACATTTAATCTTGATATCTCACTTGTTCAAACATCATTACCAATGGAAAAAAAACCTTCAACTGCAGTATTAGCTCCAGGGTAGCACAACGTAAATTCCCCATGAAAAACTAAATTTACACACGAAACGTGTTTACTATTGAAATGGTTAAATCTTTCCACCCATCTATGTTGATTTTTCCATTGTTCTGATTTATCAGAATTTAAGTATACATTCAGTTTCTAATTTCTTCAAACTGACAATTGTCATCAATTTTAATATCAGGCAGTTCTTTCGATAAACGCTCAATACAATTTTCAATATTTGCCCAATTTACTTGCGATGAAGTCAGAAAGCCCAATTGAAAACTGTTATTTCCATTGATGTTTGTTTCAAACCATTCTTAGACATATTGAAAAATTTTTTGATAAAATTTTTGCACTTCTTTGATGCACTTTTCCGTTATACTCGGATTGGAATCCTCTAAGTTTGACAATGTTCTTTTTACTATTAATTTTTCCTCAAATCGAGATTCATATTGAAGGTCAAATTCTTTCGAGATAAGACTAATCTCTGTAGCTAAAATATGCTCATCTTCAATCTTTTGAATCATTTTGTGGAAAATAGATGCTTGATTATGTACAAAATACATTAATATCTCCGATAATTTATAATAAAAAGATTCAAAAACTTTTGGACATTTATCTAATTTAAGAAAAAATGAACAGAGAGGTTCAAATTATTGTAAAATATACTCTATAGCAGGTGTTAGAGCAAGTCATCTAACTTTTGAGTATCTTAAAAGTTTTTTGTATTCAACATTTGCGAAGCAGTTGTCTCGTTATCTCTGAATAAAGAGATTAATAGAAAAAAATTGGAAAACGAGGACGGGAAGGAGGACATTTTTCCAGGGGGGACAGAAGCTAGAAAAGAAGGACGATTGATCAGTTTAAAATTTCTCCCACGTTAGATTTTTCGTTTTGGTGACGACTTAATAAACCAGAAATATAAACACTTTCGAAAATTAAGCAGCTTCTTTTAGTAAATAAAATGATCATTTCACTTCGAATTATTTTCCACATATACTTAATATAGATAAACTAAAGAGTTAAAATCGTGCTATGTTGGATATTTATCGCTTGTCACTCCACCAAACATATTACAAGAAAGATTCAGAGTGTCGTTCTTCAATCAGAAAACAAATTTCCGATCTAATTTTCCAAGATGAGCTCCTTGAATTTAAGCTGTTGAAAATCGAATACCTTTCTAAATACAAAATAGAATAAATTTGAGACATTGAACTCAAACAATACCGATGACAAAATCTACATTTTTAAAACATTTAATGAACATTACGCATACACTATGCATAAGACAAGAAGGATATAACAGAAACAGCTACATTTTACGTTCGATAAACAATAACAATGAGCACCACTCACTCCTTTCAGTTATGGTTTCCTAGGAAAACGTAGCCATTATCTGGAGATTCCGATATGGCTTTGGATGACGTCTCTAATTAATTTTTTTAAGTCAAGTCATTTTCAGAAAATCATTGTTTTACCATAGATTTATCTTTTTTTCACAATCAACTCTCTTTAGGGAACCACGCCATCTGGTTTACATAAACAATGTTTTAGTCACGTCATTCCCCACTATACTAGGGTCACAAGATAATGACTCCGCTTTTATAGAAAACCATGGCTTTACTGGCGTGTTGCGAAAAACAAAAATATTACTAAGTGTATTGTGAAAAGAGTTAGATGAGGTGAACCGAGAAGTTTCGATATGGCTCGAACAAGGCTGTCGGGAAAATATCTCAGTTTTTTGTTAACTTGTGGTTCCTTATGGAAGCGACCCAAGTAAATTTGCTTACAAAAAAATCCAAAACTTTTCGGCTTATGCATGAACTTTTACAGCAGATATATTTTATTACATTTTCTACAGAAGCTTATTTGAGATCAGCTATAAGTCTAAAAGAAAAAAAATCTAAGCTTCAGTTATTATTTGACAGTCGTATTACATATACACTAGTGTTCAAAATTAAGAGAATTTTCCGATTTGATCGACTATTTCCAGAACTACTGCACAGATTTCAATAAAATTTGGTGTGTTTATAGGTTTGATATATTACAAAAGAGTGACCACTCAACAGTTATAATACACACGCTTTATCGTGCGTAACACTCATCAGAGTCACAAGGTACGAAACAGCAGTTGTAGAATAGAACAAAAAAGCAGGTTAATAGGGGGTATAATCCCCTCTTACAGATATATAGGCCTCGCAACGTGATTTTATGCTGAAAATAAGAGCGTTTATGAGTTCCTGTGCATAAGGGAGGTTATATTCCATTCGTTAAGCAAAGCTGTTTACAGGTATCAGAAGGTTCTCGGAAGGGGATTGCGAGTTGAAATTACCTTCCCCACAGCGTCCCAGGCATGCTCTATAGGATTGAAGTCTGGAGATATGGCTGACCAATACATCCGGCGAATATCTTCACTTTCCATAAATTCGTCGACCAGCTGATTTCTATGTAACTTCGTGTTGTCATCCATCAAAAGGAAATCAAGAACAATCGGACCCCTGAAAAGGCGGATGTAGGGCTCCAAGACCTCTTCCCTCCTTAAGAGTCGCAGTGCTTCTTTCAAATACATGGAGGTGTGTGAGGCTATCCAAAATGATGCCTACCCAGACCATAAAGCCTCCGCTTGTGCAATGGTTGATTTCTTGGACATTGGAGGGCAGGTAGCAGGTCCCTGGTTTTCTTCATATGAAAGTACGGCAAAAATCATTGGTTAGGCTGGACTGGGACTCATCAGTGAAAAGAACGGTCACCCATTGATTCATGCTCCAATCTGTATAATATCTGCATCATTTTAAGTGGAGTCTCCTGTTCGCAGAACTGAGAGAGACGCAAACAACAAGTCTGCTTGCAAACAGCCCTCTCTCATGAAGTCATCTGGAAACAGTCACCCTTGAAACTCGGGTTATTGTGCCGGCATACAACTCATGAAGGACCTAAGAAGCTGTAGCATTCTTGTTACTCCTCGTTATAATGGACAAATGGTGATCTTCTCTGGCCGTCAATGTTCTTGGGCGACCTTGCCCAGGCTTTCTCTCGACGGATGCGATATTTTTAACCCTTTCGCTACCGGAGGGAGAAAAAAGAAGTGATTCTCTGGGCCCGTGGCTTCTTACCGCCGAGTGACACGCTGTTCCCAGACGATTTTAGACATTAAGCCTAATTCGTGAAAAAAAACTCCTCTAAATTCGGCTATTTATTAAAATATTTTAGTTTTTACATATATTATTTAAAATGCATTAAACTTAATATATGCAAAAGAAAAAAATATTTCA
Organism: Nephila pilipes; assembly: GCA_019974015.1. NCBI lineage: Eukaryota > Metazoa > Arthropoda > Arachnida > Araneae > Nephilidae > Nephila > Nephila pilipes. Next base: position 44,375 of record BMAW01111765.1, read on the forward strand.
TCGAAAATTGAATGTTTTATACAGAACGTTAAATAAAAAATCATACTTTTAAGAAAATACAAAATATATTTACATATGTTACATAAATGTCATGGTGTAATGATGTAACATTATATGGAATATATAGGTACAAAAGATAAATCTTATTTTGGTGTAGGGTATATTTATAAAAAAAATTCAATGCATAGTACAACGTCACATGTCTTACACACATATTTTGACGTTTCACGCAAGATTTTGAGCAAAGGGCACATCTTAGTCTCCCCTCCTTTTATTTTTTTACTTTAATGTCAATGTACAGATTTGGATTATTTTCGCTAACATTACTGTCAGATTCATTTATTATCTCGCAAATCTCAGTATCAGATAAACACTTTCTTTTCGTCATGACTGTCGCTACAAATAAAAACTGACCGAATGAAACGAACAACTGAGAACATCTGCTACTGAAAGTCTTAACCCCCATAAAGGGCCATAAATTCTCCTTCGAACTTCTAAGAAGCAAAGAAGAAAGCAAAAAAGGAAATCGAAATCAAGTGCTCTCTTTAAATCATGTTATTACGTTTAAAGAGCCTCGCCGCAACGCGAGCTTTTAACAATTACCCCCCTCCTGGTAGCCAGAAGTGAAATCCAAGCCCATATCACCCAGATCAACACTCTAATAACCTATCTATATAGATTTCGCGGTATTGTATCGCCATATAATAACATTAAAAAAATCAAATAAAAGGGGCTCATCAAGCGTATCTCTATTGATACGCTGGGCCGTAGAAGACACTCACACAGCGTAACCCCCATGATACGCTGGGCACAGGAGAGCCAACGCGAGCGTATCGCCTGCGATACGGTGGGAGCAAACGTGTTAAATTTTTTCCATAAGTTGGACATGACTCTGGGAGTTAAATCGAATTCTCTGCAAATCTGGATTTAAGATTGACCTGCTTCTTGTCTACTCACATTTGCCACCTTATTCTATCATCTAAACATTGGTTATTATTCACTTTTACTACTTGAATTTTAATTTAAGCGATTGCTGCAAAAAAAAAAAAAAACATGAATTTCGGCGAAATGCGCAAGCGAGCAAAATGCGGATTTTTGCACAAGCGCTTATAAATCCCCTCTTTTGACTAGTTCCGCTCCCATACATATATACGCTTGCGTATTCGACTTACATGATTTGAACCTTTGTTTCGAAACAGTATTTTTTACATTTTGCTCAATTCTTTTCATGAAATTCTACAAAATATGCAAATTCTCTTAATTTTGAGCATCAGTGCATTATAACTTTATCACAAATTGAATTGCCAATAAGAATTTTCCCCAAAACATTGTTGAATCTATTTCTTTTTATGTGTTTCATATCGTAATTATTTGTCATTAAGAATTTAACCTCATAAATATCAATAAAGTATATTCGCATAGAAAATTACTTTATGACATCAGAACTTAAGAGATCAATTGAAAAGTCCCCGGCCTACCATAGTAAAACATGCTTTTTTGGCAAAATTAGTTTTTTTTATTCAACATAATTCCCTTCAAAGGTGATACACTGATTATAGCGACCCTCCAACTTTTCGATACCATTTTTGTAGTACGATTTGTCCTTTGCTTCAAAATAGGCCTCAGTTTCGGCGATCACCTCTTCATTCGACGAAAATTTCTTCCCAGCGAGCATTCTTTTGAGATATGAGAACAGGAAATAGTCGCTGGGGGCCAGATCTGAAGAATACGGTGGATGAGGAAGCAATCCGAAGCCCAATTCATGGATTTTTGCCATCGTTTTCACTGACTTGTGACGCGGTGCATTGTCTTGGTGAAGCAACACTTTCTTTTTCTTCGGCGATTTCGTCCTTCAAAGGGTCCAATAACGCTATGTAATAGTCGCTGTTGATAGTCCTTCCTTTTTCAACGTAGTCAATGAAAATTATTCCATGCGCATCCCAAAATACAGACGCCATAACCTTGCCAGCCGACTGTTGCGTTTTCCCACGCCTTGGAGAGGGTTCATGGAGTGCAGTCCACTCGGATGACTGTCGATTGGACTTCGGAGTGAAATGATGGAGCCATGTTTCATCCATTGTCACATAACGAAGCAAAAACTCGGGTTTATTACGCTTGATCATCTTCAAACACTGCTCCGAATCATCAACTCGTCGTTATTTTTGGTCAAAAGTGAGCTCGCGTGGCAACCACTTTGCACAGAGCTTTCTCATACCCAAATATTAGTGAATGATATGATGTACACGTTCAGTTGATATCTTTAGAGTGTCTGCTATTTCATTCCATTTCAATTTACGGTCATTCAAAATCATTTTGTGGATTTTTTTTAATGTTTTCGTCGGTAACAACCTCTTTTGGGCGTCCACTGCGTTCACAATCTTCGGTGCTCATTTCACCACATCTAAACTGAGCATACCAATCCTTGATGGTTGATTTTCCTGGGGCAGAGTCCGGAAACTCGGCATCAAGCCAAGTTTTTGCTTCAACTGTATTTTTTCCCTTCAAAAAGCAATATTTTATCAACACGCGAGATTCCTTTTTATCCATTTTTTTCACAATAACCAAAGTTGCTTCACTCAAAATGCTATAATTCTCAAACTAATGATCCGACAGCTGTCAAATTTATACACGAATCTTTTGAGGATTAGGGCTAACTAAAAAACATATGGATTTAATTTTAGTAGCACCATCTATGTGTCAGGCCGGGGACTTTTCAATTGATCTGTTATATTTGACACACATTACAAATAACTAAAAAGCTTTATGTATGTGAGAATGTAAGAGGGATAAACATAAGTTAATTAAAAAAAATTAAGCTGATTCACTAAACCCTCATAAAAGAATAGAAATAAAAAAAATTACTTTCAAATTTGTTATACGTAGATATATGAATTTATTAAATGTTGAAGATAAATAAAAAACCTTTCTTTTAAAAATATTCTAATAAATGCAAACAGTAAGTGCTGAAAGTACTGGTATAAATTCCTTGTTGAAACATTTAAAGTTAAGTTGTATACAAACAAAACACAATTTACTATTTCAATGTAAGGTTTACATGAAAAAAATACATATAAACGTATGAGACTTTAAAAGCATACGAGTGCACAGTCATCAAAAGTGAGCAACACAATCGTTGCAAGTGTACGTGTACACAATATATGAGTAAATAATGCACAGTCTAGTGGTGCACAATGTATTCGTACAGTGTGAACATAATCCCAAATGTCTAAATTAATGTGAGCATAATCCGAAGAATTTAATTCCTTGTAGAATACCCTTTAGCTTGAATAATATCTCAGTTCCTTCTATTCGTATGCAAAAATTCAATTAATTTGACGTCGCTAAATTATAGACATGTAACACCATCCTTGTTTAATAGAATTTATCAAGTGATGTGTTTTGGAAATTAGCATGCTTTGAACATTCTGATGAAGAGTTTCCCACAAATTTTCAGTGGGACTGATTTCTGGGGACTGAAAGGGAAATTTCATAAATTTAGGAGTTTTATATATGAAGCCATAGTGTAAATATTGAATGCGTGGGATCATTATTATGCAAAAAAATGTAGTCACCCTGAAGGCAAATTTTGTAACCCTACACTGTAAATTATTTTTCAAAATATGCAATCAATTTGGAATAAATTGTGCTCATCTCGAATGCAATGTCCACCCCTATGTTACATTTTTGGAATTAAACTCTTTGGATGTCTTTCTGTATTATGTTTACTAAGCGTTCTTTCGTCTATCGTCAGATTCAGAAACGTTAAGCTTACGTAGCAAAAAAAAAAACAACTTTTCTTTCCAAAACTCTAGACTTCCTTTTATATATTTTATATCAAAGGATAATTGTAACTTCCGATTGCTTTTATACACCAAAACGTTATTGCCTACATACAATTCCTCCATTTTTAATTCCGCTGCAATTAATTCAGTTTCCGGATTATTTAGCACCAAGTGGGTCAGAAATTGTCTTCAGACAGAGGCAAGTACAGGTGTTATGCTGTATTTTAGAAGCCACAAGCCTCTGAAAAATTGACTGCACTGTAGAACGTCGTCGGTACAATCCTAATTTGTATATGAAATTTCATAAATTTCTAGATCCTAGTTACAAAATGGCTCCAAAAAAAGGTTTTTCTAACTTGAAGCTTGAAATAGATGACATAGCGTCTGGGAAGAGAAATTTTGAAAAAAAAGATGAGGTTTTAACCGAAATAAAGGATATGTAATAATTTGAGAAGAAAGACTGAAAACAAGATAATGGCATAAAAAATACGAAATTAAAAGTAGGAAAAAAGAGGATTTTGAACATCGAAGTGTTAAACCGTCAAATGAAATGGCACGCAGGAGGCGTTTTAGAACTAAAAACAGGGAATGATATAACACAAAATAGGAGAATCGGAAATTCTGTCTGGAAGAAAAATTTTGAAAAAAGAGGGTGTTTTCGCTAAAGAAAGATTATGTAGTAAAATAAGTAAATTAATACTGAAAACAAGTTATAAGCAGAAAGAATACACAATACAACATCGGAAAAAAGGTGATTTTGAACAGAAAAATAGAAATCCCTAAAAAATGGAACGAAAAAATTACTAACCTTATTTTGAATCGAGGTTTGCATCTATCGGCAAGAAAACGGTTGCTGATCTCGCGATATTCAACTTATGGCTTTCAAGCCTATTCATTCGAATTTCTAATCCAATTTTTATGTTGATTTTTAACTTCCTTTCGAGAAAACGAAACTTTTCAAAATAATCAAGTTTCAAGGGACACTTGTCTGCAATCTTTGCCCCATAAAAAATAGAAACCAACATTATTCTGAAGGATCGTATGCATCCATGGGCGGGAAAACGGGTGCACAATGTTTGCCAAACCAAACACGCGATAATACATTCAATCGGAAATCATTCGAATTTTCAAAACTTTTTATATTGCGCTGATTTTCTTCTTCCTTCTAACATAATTAATTTTTTAAAAACGACCTGTTTTGAAGACTTTTAATGGACAATCCATTCTCAAAATTCGTGGAACTCAGTGATAAGACACAAACAGAAATAATCCATTAAAAAAAAAAAAAAAAAGAAGAAAGGAAATTTGCATCCTCTTTTATAGGTTTATTAGGTTAACCTTAAGAAACCTGTCTGGTGACCAATTTGGCAACTTATCGCCCCCCCTAAAAATTTCCTACGTCGCCAAGCCACCTAAAATAGGATCCAACCACGTCGTCTATGAACAAAAAGTAATAAAATTTCATTATATGCTTTACCGCCTAGACGAAGGTTAGTAATCAAACTGCTTTCAGAAAATTACATTTCTTTAGAATTACGACCCGTAACGAATATTTTGCTTCTTTTGTCATCAAATTTAAAATCTATCGTACCATCATGTACATATCACAAAATGTGTGATATCACCTATAGAAGAACTTACTGGTCTCATCACAAAACACAAATATTTGAGTTTGTTTTAGTGCACGAATACTTTCTACATGTCAGAAATTAATTAATATTTATCTTTATACATATTTGAAAAATATTTCAATATTTATTCATATTTTTACTCTGCATTCATATTTGTAAAATGGTACTTTATACGATGCTATCTTTTTATTTGATTTCATTTTAACATTAGCATACTAAAACCATATTTTTTATCCGAAACGCTCTTGAACGAATTCTTTCTGTATTCACTGTACTTAAAAATGAAATAAATTTGAAAAGTGCATCTAAAAGTTAAATTAAAGTTAGTATTTAAATTAAGCCAATGCAATGAAATATTAAATTTTTACAGATAATGAATAAAAACTGAAATGCTCTTTCATTATGTTTTTAATTCAAAAAAAGATTCTTGTTTTAAAAAACAACAGGAAGGAACCTCCGAGTAATTCTTATGTTTAAAAATTTCGTTAATCCTACGAGTACATCATTCCATTTGGAATACAGCAGTAAAAGTTTATCATCAAGAAAAACACATTCTCATGATACTTCGTATCAAACTTGAGAAAAAATATAAAATATATTACAAGCATTTTTTCTTTTGAACGCATGGAAAGATGCCAAATGGGAAATACAGCTCCAAAAATTGAAGGAAAAATTGATATATTAATAATATTTTGGCAGTTTTATTTTTGATCTCTTTCGATATTTAAAGATATTAATTAAGATGTGAAGGAAAAGAAATTTTAATTCCAAGTATTTTATTTAATTCCTACTATTAGCTCTCACTCTCTCTATGTATATCATGTTCAATTTTTCAATCGATAATAAAATACTTTTTCTATCATCTACTCAAGATCAAATGCACTTTTTTAAACTTATAGAGGATGACACTTCATTTTAATACATTTTTTTCAAATATTAATTCATTGATATAAATTTAATTGGTGAAAATGCAGTTTAGCCCAACCGCTTGGCGCGTTTTCAAAAATTGCCAAACTTAGCGATATTTTTTGGCAGAACTCGAAGAAGACCAGGGTAGCTACATTTGGCAAAATACCACCAAATAATTCCTGTCGCAAAGCTAAGCTGCATTCCAATCATTTAATTTATTGGGTGAATTAAGAACAAGTCAATGCTTTGTCTTGCAATGCTTTGTCTACAAGTCAATGTCATTTGTCTTGCAATGACAAATTTGATAGAGTGTCGGCGTAGAATCTTCATGACATCTGATCGAATCTCGTCGAAGCATAAAATTTTTTATTTGATTTTCAAATAATTAATTTTAAATCTATATGGAATATTAAAATTTCTTTTATATAAGATATTTAGCAGAGGATATAAATTTTGGAATAAATACCGTTAGTGACGAAGCGTGTAGATCGCTGGAAAAAAATTTCTTTTGCCACATAATATTGCGAATCTGTCATATGTATAAACATATTTATATTAATTGTAATTATTTAATGAAAAGTAACTAAAATAAAATTATTTCTTTGTTGACTTAAGTAGAAATTGACTTTATTTTTTTTATATTACTTGTTTTTATAGTAAAGAAAATATTAATGTTATAAAAACAAAAAAAAAAATTGGGTGCGGGAAATTGAAATGAATTTAAAAAATAAATTTGTAATTTAAAAAAAGGAAAAATAAATCCTAGGAAACTAGAACATGTATTTTAACTTTAAATCTGCGATTATATAACTATATATATATATATATGTGTGTGTGTGTGGTGGGTGTATGTAGAATTTGAATAAACCACTGATTGTAATACTATAGAGGGCGTTCGCTCCACATCACACGAGGTTGTAATCTAACGAGTCAGACGGAAGCGAACAAACGAGAAGGATAACTTTATAAACGACGCGTTAATTATTTTGTAATTTTGGCCAGCCATCAAAAAACAATAACATATGAGTGCCACATAAGTCAGAAGTGGTATGGACACATGATATAAAAGAAAAAAGTATCAGTATTTCGAATTAAATTGCGATTTTCATTAGTGTGTCCATTTTGGATAAAATTTGTTTGCCCTTCAAGAATTTCAAGACTTTGAGGGGAGTCAGCTTTAGTCTTATATGTTAATTTAAAGATGAAGATTGACAAAACTAATGTGATAAGTAATGCACTGAAAAATCTGAAGAAAGAAAAAAATTAAAATTTTACATAAGTTTATTTTTGATACAGCTGGCATTGCTAAAAATACGGAAAGAATTCGAAATTTTACTGGTTTTGAATTCACAGTAAATTACTCTAATTTTAAATCTAAATTGAAAACCATTTAGAATACTTTGTTCATTAAATGGGCTGATTAATATTTGTGTTATTCTAAATATTACATTCCTAGAACAAAAACTGAAATAATCGAACGAATATTAGTTTTGCTAAATGATGTTAACTTTCTCTTACAATATATTCAAATTTCGAATCGATCCGATTTGAAAAGCTAAACGTGTGATGACATACTATTCCTATTCGCTTCTTATGCCATAGCTTAATTCAATGTTATAATACTAAAAGTCAATAAGTCAAAGAGACGTTAGACAGATCGTGCACTCTGTATTTATTGGATAACTTACTATTATAACAACAAATGTATACTAACTCTCTTCAAAATATCGCCTTAAGTATATTAACTTGTTTTGAATAATATGAAACTAACAGAGTCTTACCAACGTAGCTGAGTTGAGGCTGTCTCGACTTCTATGCTACACTATACCGCCGATAAAGAGCAGCAATTCTCGACCCCGCCTTCGACTAAGAACAACAGTTAAACGCTAACGTCATTCCATGTGTCTCAAGCGTAGCTTATATATTTCCTATCTCCCTCGCTTCACTTTATATCTACATGCTTGTAATTTAAATATTCACGTTTCCTTTTTGGTTGGGCAAGGTTGTTTGGAAAAAACAATTAATCTTATTTAAAAGTCCCCGAGATTATTGAAGAGAAAATCGCGTATAGGACAAAGTCACAAACGGAGTTGGAGACTAAACAAAGTTCATTAGTGCAGAGCCAGAACATTAAGGAGTCAGCTAAGCATTAAAAGGAGTGGCGTTGTGTAACAAATCCAAATCCAAACATCTCTATAATCTTCTTTAATATAGAAAGCTTTATTTCTGCTTTTAATGGCGAATTACTTGAAAACATCTCAGCTTGGTGTGAGCATTTTGAATGCTTTGCTAATATATTTAATCTATCTGATCTTCATAAATTCCTTTTCGTGAAACGATCGCTTGGTGGTAATGCTTTATTATTTGTAAAAAATGAATTGAATATTCGTCATGGGAGAAATGAAAAAAAAAAGTGTTGATAGATAAATTTGAGGTAACTACTAATTCAGCCTAATTGTATGAAATATTAAGTAAGCTTAAAATGAAAGAATCTAAATCTTTACGAGAATTTTTTTTTTAAAAGAATTGAGCAATAGAGGGAAAATTGAAGATGTCGCATTAATGCAATATATCATCAATGATAACATGAAAATAAATTAGTTTTGTACGATTGCAAAGACTTACGTGAATTTAGAGAAAAACTTAAGGTTTATGAAGTTATCAAAAATGATTTTAAGAACAGTAAATATAATTTTATTAAAGTAAAGCAAAACCCTGATAATTTTGTGAATCAGAAATGAAAAAGTCATTTAATCACAATACTAAATTTTGTTTTGATTGTGGTGGTATAGGAAATTTGTCTAAATTTTGTACTCATAAGAATAGGTGTTTAAAATGTTTCAGATGACAAAACTTTGGGCACAAGGCCTCTGATAATGTTTGAAATTAAATATGGAAACCAAATCCAATGATGATGTACCACCTCTTAATATTGTTAATCAAACAAATTTGTTTGAATTGGTTAATTTCAGTAATTTTAATATATACTCATTGATAGATACTGGTAGACAAGCTACGTTAATTTCTAAGAATATATTTGAAAAGTTAAATATTTGTGAACTGAATCAGGGTAATTTGATTTTATCGGGATTAAGAGATTGTATAATAAAGCCCTTAGGTGTATTTAATTCTTTTAAGGAGGTATATTTTTATACCACATATTTAGCACCCTAAAAATCTCTCTAAAATACCTTTCTTCCCCACACATTTATCATCAAATTTACTTAAATTAGATGGCACAACCATGAATAATTATTATAAAAATTATAGCTTTCAATCTAATGAAAGTTCCTAACAAGTCGTTGTTTTATCCCTTAAAGAAATGTTTCTGAAATGAATTGAAAAATTTAATTTCATCAGCTAACCAATTTACATGTTTCAAACTTTATGTAAATATTGCCAATTACTCAAAACAAAATCTATAAAAATTTCGTTTCATACTTCAAACTATGTGGTACAATATATATACAGCCGTCCATACAGAGGGTTAGATAGCAACAAATACAACACTTAAAATTTTCGAATCAAACTGATATGTGACGGCTCACTTTATTACAGTGAAAGATACAGGTCGTAAATATGTTATAAAGTGCCAGTGAGGCAAAAATCAGACTTATTCTCCGAAGAAAAGAAATTTAAATCAGGAAAAAAAATTATATTACAAAGTTTTGCAACGAGCAAATTTAGCCACCTAAGGTGCCAATTTTTTATGATTATTATTAAATCACTCAATTAAATAAAAAAATTAAAAGCAATCGATGAAATATAGTGAAATGGATAATTGTAAGCTTTTCCGATATTAAAATTAAAGGAAACGATGAATTATTAAATTGAATTTATAACAGCAACATACAATTAAAAGTGAAGCAAGTGAAAAATTATTAAATTGAATATATTTAAGATAAATGTAATTAAAAATGTAGCAAACGATAAAAAATTGAAAAGTGTCTGGTACGCTAAAACACTTCACCTTAAGGAATAGCCCCTTAGGTAACTAATAAAAAATTATCAATGCTGTGCGTGCCCTCAAAAATACAACTAAAGCGCAATGGGAAAAAAGATTTCTCAAAACCAAAACTATTGCAAAAGAAATCTAACAAAGTGGAGGGAGAGTCTTCTGAGGTGTCTAAGATAGAACTGGCTGGAGACAGCCGATTAGAGACTTGTTGTTGATAGACATGAGACTTACAAACGATAATTGATATAGCATAGTGTTAGCATGAGATAAAAATAGACGATAAGCTGCCGACTATTGAGAGACGACAGTAGAGATTCATTGCCTCTAGCGATGGACGTCTTCAAAGAGTCTAAGTTAAACCAAGATGTAAACCATTGAGAAAGGTATTACAAAAGATACAATACAGCAAAGAGTTACCCACTTTGTAAGAACAGAGCCCTCAGCGACAACCCATAAATATCTCAGAATAAGGATGGCTGACGTTTTTTTTTTTCTTTCTTTTTTTTTGACACATTTGTCCGTCACATATGTGAGAGGGTATGTTTCGAGTGCGAACAATTACCGTGGACGGCTGGTTTTTAAAATATTACACATCTACGCTTATTCTTAATTTTATTCAAAGTAGCCTCAAAATCTAGTTTTTATTAATTTCTTATATATTTCTAAAAAATATTTTTAAAAAATGCCACATGAGGACTTTCGATAGAAAAAAACTAGTTTGGTTTAAAGAGCTCCTTTCTAATGGATCGGAGTTACCTTCAGAAACAAGTGAGGAAGAAACTATCTTTACAGTATATGCAATAAAAAATTTGCCTTATTTTGAATAAAACTGCATATGCTTTTCTACTAAATTTGGTTTATTAAGTTTATAATGTAGTTATTATATCATTAAATTATATATGTATAAAAAAGTTACTCTTAAATTAATTAACACATTTTCACACACTCATGGAAATAAAAATTCATCATAAAGTGTTTTGCGATCCTAATATTTCCCAAATTAACAAAAATAATATACTTTTTATGAATGTATTTATTATTTCTTCTAAGGAATGTGAAACAGCGAGCGTACGAACAAAATGTCCTAGAGGGGCGGTGGTAAATTATTTATACCGGGTCTTAAAAATCAGGAAATAAATAAAAATTAATTTTACCGCTTGCTGTTGTGTTCTTTAAACATTATTAATTCATATGAGATGAATTTGAGCTAAAATTTAATTTTTTTTATATACCGCTCCTCAAAGGTTAAAGGAGAGATACAAATTGACAACTTTAAGGGCACTACAGATATATGTGCCTTTGAAAACGGTGCTATGCCACAAAATGCTAAATAGGACATGATGTAATTTTGCAAGGTGAAGTGATAATAAATGAAAAAGAATTTACAATAAAAAATAAGTCTCCTTGAGAAGAAAACAATATTTTATTAGCTTTACCCGTAAATATTAATTTGATGAAATTGACGGAAATGGAGAGCATAATATTTCAAAATCCATTAAATATTAAGTACGTCAGTGTATTCTAAATTACCTACGAAATAAAATTAAATCACCTAATACAGAATTAAATATTTTATCTAAAAACAATTTTGCTGATGAAACAATATATCAACAAAAGGGACGTTTACCTTTTTCGGAAAATAAGATTGCTAATGTTCAAATAACTGAATGGTTAAAACAGGGTATAACAGAACCTTAGTCTTCTGAGTATTCCCCCCCACCCCTCATTGCCACCGGGGGGGGGGAAAGATGGAACTCCACGAATATGTATAGATTATAGGAAGCGAAATAAAATTATAGTTACAAACATATATCCCTTACAATTGATTGAAGATGTTTTAGACCGATTACCGGATTAGAATCTTGAGTATTTAGCATTATTGATATAAAAAATTGTTTTTTATTTCATGATGGTGTAAGTAAACGGAATAGAAAATATGCGTCATTTATAAGTCATGAAGGACAATATCAATTTTTGAAAATATCTTTTGGCTTATACAATTCACCATCAGTTTTCCAAAGATTTATAAATACCATTTCTCGACCATTGATCAATGATGTCATTGTTGTACCCGATATGTATGATGCAATAATATTATCTGCTAACGAAAAAGAAGGAGTTGAAAGATTAAAACTATTTCTCAATCTTGCGTGCGAATATGGCTTAGAAATCAATTTTAAGAAATCTCAGTTTTTGATGGAATGAATTGAATATCTGTGACATGTGTCAGAAAAGGGTTGTATTTATCCATCCACTTTAAAAACCAAAGCTGTTTTTGATTTTCCTTAACCTATTAATTGGAAACAAACCGAAATATTTTAAGTTTAAACAGATATTTTAGAAAATTTATTCTAAATTACTATATTATTGCTAAACCTCTTAGTGATCTTTTGAAAAAGGATTGCAAATTTCGATTCAATGAGGAAGAGAAAAATTCTTTTAATAAGCTTAAACTGATATTCTTTCAGAAACCTATTTTGCGAATACATAATCCAAATTACGAAATGGAATTGCATACGGATGATTGCCTAGATGGGTAAGGGGCAATTTTGTTGCAAAGATTTCCAAATGATAATAGTTTCCATCCAACGTATTTCATGAGTAGGAAGACCACAGGCGCAGAAGGGTAATACTTCAATTGCAAACTTGAGGCTCTTGTTGTTATAGAAGCTATTTAAAAAATTCGAATCTACTTGATAGGTATGTCATTTAAAATAATAACGTACTGTTTAGCGTTTCAAAAGATCATGAATAAAAGAGACTTGTGTACACGAGTATCTCGATGGGCGTTATTACTGGAAGAATTTAATTATGTAATAGAACACCGATATAATTCAAAAATGTTTCATGTTAATGCACTTATTAGATCCCAAGTTAATATGTTTTGTATTTCTATGGAAAATGTTTTATCTAAACTTAAATTAGCTTAGAACGAGGATAGCGAAATAAAAACAATTAAAGACCATTTGAATCTATAAAATTTCCTGTAAAAATGAAACCTATTTCGAACGTAGCGGAATTCTCTATAAGTTTGTTGACGTTAAAGAAATAATAATTGTACCTAAGAGAATGCAAACAAGAATAGTTAAAAATGCTCTTTTAAAGGGGCATATGGGAGTTAAGTATACAGAGAAACACTTAGAAGATCATTATTTTATTTCAAAATTGAAACAAAATATTGAAAGTATAATAGCTGGTTGTGTGCATTGTATCCTAATAAACCGTAAAAAAGGAAAGCAAGAAGGAATTCTTCTTACAATTCATAAAGATGCTAAAAAACATATATTCAAAGTTCAAGAGCAAAATAAGAAGACGTACAACTTACGAAGACAAATTCCGCATTGCTCTAAATTAGGTGACTTAGTTGCAATAAAACATACTTAATTTGGGCCACATCTTAAGCTTAAATCGAAATATTTACGGCCATACAAAATTATTAAAATTAGAGCCAATGGCACATATGAAGTTTTAAAAGAAGGAGAGCTTGAAGGACCGAAAAATACAACTTGTGCAGAATTTATAAAAAGATGATGTGTAACGTAAGATATCCCATTATTTCATTTTGTCAGTGTCTACCGATTATGACTTTTTTAACATTTATAACTATTTTTCCCTACACATGACTGTTTTATATGTGTTTTGAAGACATTAACAAAATAGAAGAGAAAATTGAAGCCTATGAAAAAGCAAGAAGATGATGATTTCCGAAGACGATGATACTTCAAGGACGATGGATGACATTTAATTATTGTGCTTTGTTATTGCTTTTAAATTTTCCCTTTTCATCTTTGTTTTCTAGGTTGAGAAGAAAATGTAACCTTGATTAGAATTAAGACGGTGAGATCACCTTTTTCCACGACGGCCTAAATGTAGAATTTCAATAAACTGCTGATTGTAATACTATAGAGGACACTCGTTCCACATCACACGAGGTTGTAATCCAGATGGCAGATGGCAATGAGCAAGCAAGAAGGATGACTTTGTTGACGATCCGTGGAATTGCAGAAGATGCATAATTTTGTGAATTATTTTCTGTTCGTGTAAATGTTAATTTGAATTGTTTTAATTAAATATTGTAAATGTCTAAGCGTTTTGTGATTTTGGCCAACCATTAAAACATAAAACATAGGAATGCCATATATATATATATATATATATATAT
>BMAW01111765.1:98816-117030 GCA_019974015.1 Nephila pilipes
TACGCCAACGTGAGTACTTTAATCCTTACCAGAATTCAAATGAATCAGCTCTGTTACACATCAGTTTTAAGAAGTATCAGGACTCAAATCTATGAGTTGATGGAAACAACGCCGGCCATTAGCTCTCTACCATGAACACTTCGCTACGGCAACCACAGTAAAGTCTACCTCATAGCTTACTGTAATAAAAATAAGGGAGAGCATATTTATGAAAATAAAGTATTAAGTTGTTAAATAGGCTAATGCTTTGATCTTGCTAATGTAAAAAAGCTTCATTTCTTGAAATGTATTTGTTCGTTCTTAATTTAAGAGAAAAATTTCTATTTATCCATTTACGTTCGGTTCAGTTTTTTAATAAATAAATTTACATAGAAGAACTTCTCGTTATATATTTCACAAATGAAGTCTGCCAATAAATTGTATGGAGTTAGAAAGTGAATTTAGCGTACATTTATTAAAATTTCTATGAATTTACGTGCACTGAAACATAAGTAGAAGCTCGTATTAGTTTTTCCTTTATACATTTTTCAATTTCTTTTTTTTTTCATAAGTCTGTTGTATTGATTCTCAAAAAAAGATAAATGCTTATGGAATTAAAAATATATATAATCATCTTATTCCTTTTAATTACGTTTGTCGCTTTATTTCTTTTCTGTGCATATTTAAGCGACCTCTTAACAGTTGAGCTCTTGCTTCAAGACTTTATTTCAGCCTATGCTAAAATATTCACTTTAATAAAACTTTATTCTTTTATAAGAGGTTGAATTTATATTAAGTTAATTTTGTTCTATATTTTCCTTTTCCAGTATCTCTCTCATTGACTTACTACTTCAATTTTAAATTTATATTGGTCTAAACCCAAACCCAAGTGACTCTTGAATTCCTGCAGCTCTTTTAAAATAAAATTCACATATATTTCCGAATATAAGCCAATCTGTCTAATAAGTAGATACTTTTTTTTTTCTTTTCCGAAATTCATAACCCATATTTAAAGTGATACGAAAATGTTAGCTAAAAATTAAACAAATATTCGCTTCCATTGTTATTTTTACGCGCGCATTATCTACGGTATTCCTTTAATACTTCTATTGTACTCTTTGTAGCTTTTCCGTTAACAGGGTGCAAAATTCTAAAAAGACCAATTTTTTTTACAATGAAAAGGAGGAAGAAAAAAGTACAGAGTAAGTAAATGAAACATTTCATTAATTCAAACAAAAAAATACACTAGTTATGCTTACATTCCTTATAATTATTTAATTAAGTTAACAAGTATTTTTTCAATGAATGAAAATTTTTGTCAATATATCATTTCCTAACAATGTACTGGAAATTTCGGAGAAAGAAATATTTTTCGTATTGAATTTTACGGTAAGTGCTACACAGCTAGAGTACCAACATTCAATCTTGATATCTCACTTGTTCAAACATCATTATCAATGGAAAAAAAAACTTTCAACTGCAGCATTAGCTCCAGGGTAGCACAACGTAAATTCACCTCAAAAAATTAAATTTACACACGAAACGTGTTTACTATTGAAATGGTTAAATCTTTCCACCCATCTATGTTGATTTTTCCATTGTTCTGATTCATCAGAATTTAAGTATACATTCAGTTTCTAATTTCTTCAAACTGACAATTGTCATCAATTTTAATATCAGGCAGTTTTTTCGATAAACGCTCAACACAATTTTCAAGATTTGCCCAATTTACTTGCGATGAAGTCAGAAAGCCCCATTAAAAACTGTTATTTACTGTCATATTTGCTTCAGACCATTGTTTAACATATTGGAAACTTGTTTGGTAAAGATTTTGCACTCCTTTCGTGCACTTTTCCGTTATGATCGGATTTGATTCCTCTAAGTTTGACAATATTCTTTTTATTATTAATTTTTCCTCAAATCGAGATTCATATTGAAGGTCAAATTCTCGAGATAAGACTAATCTCTGTAGCTAAAATATGTTCATCTTCAAACTTTTGAATCATTTTGTGGAAAATAGATGCTTGATTTTGTACAAAATACATTAATATCTCCGATTATTTATAATAAAAAGATTCAAAAACTTTTTGGACATTTATCTAATTTAAAAAAAATGAACAGAGAGGTTCAAATTATTGTAAAATACACTTTATAGCAGGTGTTAGAGCAAGTCATCTAATTTTTGAATATCCTAAGAGTTTTTTGTATTCAACATTTGCAAAGCAGTTGCCTCGGTATCTCTGAATAGAGAGATTAATAGAAATAATTCGATATAAAAACCAACGTTTTTAAAAACAACGTTTTTATATGGTGGCAAAGTTTATCAGAGAAAGTTATTGAAATATTAGTTAAAACTGTTAGTTATTTTTAACTTTAAAATTCACTTAAAAAGAGACATTTGTGAGAGTATTAAAAAATTCATAATACTCATAAAATCAAAACATGCATTTGAAAGTTTGTAAGTCATTCTATTAAAAAAAAATGGGAACCAGAATTCAGAAAAAATTATTGTGATAAGATATGGCGCAAAATATTGGAAAATTTCTTTCTTACGAATGATTACTGACTAAAAGTCAGCAACCCTTACTATCTCGGAGATAGTAAAGGGGAGATAGTATCTCTTCTTTGTGAGTACAAAAGGTTTACGATACCGCATGCTGCGTGGGGAGTGCCCGGTGTT
This sequence comes from Nephila pilipes, assembly GCA_019974015.1. NCBI lineage: Eukaryota > Metazoa > Arthropoda > Arachnida > Araneae > Nephilidae > Nephila > Nephila pilipes. Next base: position 101,476 of record BMAW01111765.1, read on the forward strand.
CCCAGAGGGGGAAAGAAATTTTTTCCTCAATCCTAAAAGCGCCGAGAGGAAAGAATATTTTGACTTATTAAAATTATTGAAATATTAGTTAAAATTTCTCGCAAACGTCTAAATATTGCATTGTTAGGCGAGTACGAACGATTCCCAAAATTTCAAAGCTCTAGCTTGATGGGAAGTTGGTTAAATTAACGATCGAAAACTTGATGACACACACACACACACACCAAGTGAAATTCAGAAAAACGTTGTAAAAAATTGGAAAACGAGGACAGGAAGAAGGACACTTTTCCATCGGGACAAAAGCTAGATAAGAAGGACGATTGACCAGTTTAAAATTTCTCCCACGTTAGATTTTTCGTTTTGGTGACGACTTAATAAACCAGAAATGTAAGCACACTTTCGAAAATTAAGCAGCTTCTTTTAGTAAATAAAATGATCATTTCACTTCGAATTATTTTCCACATATACTTAATATATATAAACTAAAGAGTTAAAATCGTGCTATGTTGGATATTTATTGCTTGTCACTCCACCAAACATATTACAAGAAAGTTTCAGAGTGTCGTTCTTCAATCGGAAAACAAATTTCCAACCTAATTTTCCAAGGTGAGCTCCTCGAATTTAAGCTGTAAAATTTCGAATACTTTTCTAAATACAAAATCGAATAAATTTGAGACATTGAACTCAAATAATACCGACGACAAAATCTACATTTTTAAAATATTTAATGAACATTACGCATACACTATGCATAAGACAAGAAGGATATAACAGAAACAGCTACATTTTACGTTCGATAGACAATAACAATGAGCACCACTCACTCCTTTTAGTTATGGTTTCCTAGGAAAACGTAGCCATTATCTGGAGATTCCGATATGGCTTTGGATGACGTCTCTCATTACTTTTTTTTAAGTCAAGTCATTTTCAGAAAACCATTGTTTTACCATAGATTTATCTTTTTTTCACAATCAATTCTCTTTAGGGAACCACGCCATCCGGTTTACATAAACAACGTTTTAGTGACGTCATTCCCCACTATACTGCGGTCACAAGATAATGACTCCGCTTTCTTAGAAAACTATAGCTTTACTTGCGTGTTGCCAAAAACAAAAATATTACTAAATATACTGTGAAAAGAATTAGATGAGGTGAACTGAGGAGTTTCGATATGGCTCGAACACGGCTGTCAGAAAAAATATCTGTTTTTTGCTAACTTGCGGGTCTGTATGGAAACGACCCAAGTAATTTTGCTTACAAAAAAAATCCAAAACTTTTCGGCTTATGCATGAACTTTTACAGCAGATATATTTTATTACATTTTCTACAGAAGCTTATTTGAGATCAGCTATAAGTCTAAAAGAAAAAAAAATCTAAGTTTCAGTAATTATTTGACAGTCGTATTACTTATACACTAGTGCTCAAAATTAAGAGAATTTTCCGATTTGATCGACTATTTCCAGAACTACTGCACGGATTTAATGAAATTTGGTGTGTTTATAGGGTTGATATGTTACAAAAAAATTACTATTCAACAGTTATAATACACAAGCATTATCGTGCGTAACACTTATCAGAGTCACAAGCTATGAAATAGCAGTAGTAGAATAGAGCAAAAAAGTAGGTTAATAGAGGGTATAATCCCCTCTTACAGATATATAGCCCTCGCAACGTGATTTTATGCTAGGAATAAGGGCGTTTATGAGTTCCTGTGGAAATTGTTCCGACTCGTTAAGTAACGCTGTTTTCATATATTAAATGGTTCTCGGAAGGGGCTTGCGAATTGCAATTGCACTTTCCAGAGCATCCCAGGCATGCTCCATAGTAATGAAGTATGGAGATCTGGCTGGCCAATATATCGAGCGAATATCCTCACTTTCCAGAAATTCATCGACCAGATAAGCTCTCGTTGTCATCCATTATAAAGAAATCAGAACCAATTGAACCCCTGAAAAGGAGGATATAGGACTCCAAGACCTCTTCTCTATACCCCTCAAGAGTTGCAGTGCTTCTTTCAAAGACATGGAGGTGTGTGCGGCTATCTAAAATAATGCCTGCCCAGACCATAAAGCCTCCGCTGGAGTAATGGTTGATTTCTTGGACATTGGAGGGCAGGTACCTGGTTCTCTTCTATTGAAAGTTAGGCAAAAATCACTGATTAGGCTGAACCGGGACTCTTCAGTGAAAATAACGTTCACCCATTGATTCATACTCCAATCTCTATGATCGCTGCACCATATCAGACTCTCCTGTTATCAGAAAACAGAGAGACACAAAAAACAGGTCTTTTTGCAAACAGACCCATCTCATGAAGTCTTCTGAATACAGTCACTCTTGAAACTCGGGTTTCTGTGCCCGCATACAACTCATGAGAGATCTGAGAAGCTGTAGCATCCATGTTACGCTTCACTATAATGGACAAATGGAGATCTTCTCTAGCCGTTGTGGCTTTTGAAGGACCTTGCCCAGGCTTTCTAGAACGTAGTCGGTACAATCTTAGTATAAGGTGGCTTCTTGGCGCGATTTTTGAGAACGCACCAAAATGGCGCCAAAAAAAGGTTTTTCAAACTTGAAGCTTGAAAAAGATGGCATCGCGTCTGTTAAGACAAATTTTGAAAAAAGATGGGGTTTTAACCGAAATAAAGGATATGTAATAATTTGAGAAGAAAGACTGAAAACATGCTAATAGCATAAAAATACAAAATTAAAAGTAGGAAAAAAGAGGATTTTGAACATCGAAGTGTTAAACCGTCAATTGAAATGGAATGAAGGAAGCGTTTTTGAACTGGAAACAGGGAATGATATAACAAAAAAAAGAAGTGAATCGAAAATTCTGTCTGGGAGAAAAATTTTGAAAAAAGAGTGAAAAAAAGAGGGCGAAAGAAAGATTATGTTGTAAAATAAGTAAATTAATACTAAAACAAGTTATTGGCAGAAAGAATACACAATACAACATCGGAAAAAAAGGTGATTTTGAACAGAAAAATAGAAATCACTAAAAAACGAAACGAAAAAATTACTAACCATATTTTGAATCGAGGTTTGCATCTATCGGCAAGAAAACGGTTGCCGATCTTATGGCTTATGGCTTTCAAGCCGATTCATTCGAATTTCTAATCCATTTTTTATGCTGATTTTCAACTTCCTTTCGAGAAAACGAAATTTTTCAAAATAATCAAGTTTCAAGGGACACTTGTCTGCAATCTTTGCTCCATAAAAAATAGAAACCAACATTATTCTGAAGGATCGTATGCATCCATGGGAGGGAAAAAGGGTGCTGACAATGTTTGCCAAACAAAACATGCGATAATACATTCAATCGGAAATCATTCAAATTTTCAAAATTTTTTATATTGCGCTGATTTTCTTCTTCCTTCTAACATAATTAATTTTTTAAAACGACCTGTTTTGAAGACTTTTAATGGACAATCCATTCTCAAAATTCGTGGAACTCAGTGATAAGTCACAAAAAGAACTAATCCAGTATAAAAAAAAAGAAGAAGAAGAAGAAAGGAAATTTGCATCCTCTTTTATAGGTTATTTAGGTTAACCTTAAGAAACCTGTCTGGTGACCAACTTGGCGATTTATCAACCCCCCCACCACCACCACCACCAAAAAAAAAAAAAAAAAATTCTACGTCGCCAAGCCACCTAAAATAGGATCCAACCACGTCGTCTATCAACAAAAAGTAATGACATTTCAATATATTCTTTACCACCTAAACGTAGGTTAGTAATCAAACTGCTTTCAAAGTACTATATTTCTTTAGAATTACGATCCATAACGAATATTTTGCTTCTTTTGCCATCAAATTTAAAATCCATCGTATCGTCATGTACATATCACAAGATGTGTGATATCACCTATTGAAGAACTTACTGGTCTCATCACAAAACACAAACATTTGCGTTTGTTTTAGTGCACGAATACTTTCTACATGTCACAAAATAATTAAGATTTATCTTTATGCATATTTGAAAAATATTTCAATATTTATTCACATTTTTACTCTGCATTCATTTTTGTAAAATGGTACTTTATTCGATGCTATCTTTTTATTTGAATTCCTTCTAACATTAACATACTAAAACTATATTTTTTTTTTATCCTAAACGCTCTTGAACGAATTCTTTCTATATTCTCTGTACTTAAAAATGAAATAAATTTGAAACGTGCACTTAAAAATTAAATTAAAATTACTATATAAATTAAGCCAATGCAATGAAATGTTAAATTTGTGCAAATTATGAATAAGAATTGAAATGCTCTTTCATTATGTTTTTAATAAAAAAAAAGATTCTTGTTTTAAAAAACAACAGGAAGGAACCTCCGAGTAATTCTTATGTTTAAAAATTTCGTTAATCCGACGAGTACATCATTCCATTTGGAATACAGCAGTAAAAGTTTATCGTCAAGAAAAACACATTCTCATGATACTTCGTATCAAACTTGAGAAAAAATATAAAATATATTACAAGCATTTTTTCTTTTGAACGCATGGAAAGATGCCAAATGGGAAATGCAGCTCCAAAAATTGAAGAAAATATTGATATAATAATAATATTTTGGAAGTTTTATTTTTGATCTCTTTCGATGTTTAAAGATATTAGTTAAGGAAAAGAAATATTAATTCCAAATATTTTATTAAATTCCTACTATTAGTTTTCACACTCTCTCTATATCATGTTCAAATTTTCAATCGTTAATAAAATACATTTTCTTCATCCACTCAAGATCAAATACATTCTTCTAAAACTTGTAGTGGATGACACTTGATGTTAAATACAGTTTTTTTCAAATATTAATTCATTTAATTAAATTTAAATGGTGAAAATGCAGTTTAGCCCAATCACTTGGCGCGATTTCAAAAATTGCCAAACTTAGCGATATTTTTGGGCTGAATGCGAAGAAGACCAGGGTAGCTACATTTGGCAAAATACTGCCAAATAATTCCTGTCGCCAAGCTAAACTGCATTCCAATCATTTAATTTACTGGATGAATTAAGAATCAAGTCAATGCTTCTACTATGTCATTTGTCTTGCAATGGCAAATTTCGTAGAGCGTCGGCGTAGAATCTTCATGACTTCTGATCGAATCTCGTCGAAGCATTAAATTTTTTATTTGATTTTCAAATAATGAATTTTAGTTTTATACGGTAGATTTTTTTTTTCTTATATAAGATATTTTGAATAAATACCGTTAGTGACGAAGCGTGTAGATCGCTGAAAAAAAAATTTCTTTTGCCACTTAATATTGTGAATCTGTCATATGCATAAACGTAATCGTATTAATTGTAATTATTGAATAAAAATAACTAAAATAAAATTATTTCTTTGTTGACTTAAGTAGTAATTGACTTTAAATTTTGTTTATATTACTTGTTTTTATAATAAAGAAAATATTAATGTTATAAAACCAAACAAAAATTGGGTGCAGGAAATTGAAATGAATTTAAAAAATAAAACAAATTTGTAATTTAAAAAAGTGAAAAATAAATCCTAGGAAACTCGAACATTTATTTTAACTTTAAATCTGCGGTTATATAACTATATATATATATCCTAATTCAGGAGGATATATATATATATATATTTTAATTTCCTAATTTCCTAACTATATTTGGATTTCCTAATTCAGCCTACCAAGTCGCAAAGGGGGAAGGTTGGTACCATTAAACTAGTTTAACCCCGCTTAGTCGGTCCTCAGCCCGATATTGCTTTTTGACTTGCTGGGTTCCATATTTTCATTTATTTTTCTTTCATTGTTACATTTCTTTCTGTCTTTTTGTCTTTTTAAATATTTTAAATTATTCTTTCATGGATTTTCAGTATATATATATATATATATATATATATATATATATATATATATATATATATATATATATATATATATATACAGGGGTTGGACAAAAATATGGAAACACCTTTTAAAAAACATGTTTCTTTGCTTAATATGGTGTAGGAAACCCGTTGGCATCCAAAACAGCTTGCAGTCTTCTCGGAATGGATAAATACAGTTCCTGTATGTGTGCCAAGAGAATATTATACCATTCTTCCTGCAAAACGGTGGCAAGTTCAGATAACGATGTTGGCGGTGGATAACGAGAACGCACTTTCCGTTCCAATGTAGACCACAAAGGTTCGATAATATTCAGGTCTGGTGACTGTGGTGGCCAGGGGAGATGGGACAAATCCTCCTCGTGCTCAGAAAACCAGTCCTAGACAATGTGAGTTGTGTGAACAGGGGCTTTGTCGTCTTGGAAGACACCATCACCATCGGGGAACAAAGTTTGTACCATGGGATGAACTTGATCTGCCAAAATGTTCACATAAGTCTTGGCAGTCATGTGCCCTGACACAGTTATCATGGGGCCAGCAGAGAACCACGATATGGCTGCCCAAACCATAACAGAACCCCCGCCATGTTTCACTCTTGGCAACAAGCAGTCTGTATTATAGGCTTGAGATGGCGTTCTCCAGACGTAAACTCGGCCAGAAGTGGGAAACAATGTGAAAGAAGACTCGTCAGACCGTATTACACGCTTCCACTGCCCTATAGTCCAGGCTTTATGACTTAAACACCACCTTTTTCTGTTACGGGCATTAGCATCACTGATGAGTGGCTTCTCAATTGCAGCACGGCCAGAAATTCCCTGTTTATGAAGCTCTCTTCTAATTGTTTTGGTACTCACAGGGTTCTGTAACACAACATTCATTTCAGCAGTAACTTTTGCAGCTGTGGTCTTCTTATTTTTCGTCACAATTGCCCTTAATGATCGTCTGTCACGATCACTCAGCACACACTTTCGTCCGCGCTGTGATTTAGCAGATGATGTTTTTCCGCTTTTCAAATATGCGGAATAAATCTTCGATACAGTACCTCTTGAAACACTAAACACCTCGGCTACCTTGCTTACGGAAGCACCTACCATACGTGCTCCAACAATTTGCCCACGTTCGAAGTCTGTTAACTCTGACATAATGCAATGACAACCTCACATAACAGTACTCCGACAACAACTGAACTGTTTAGCACATTTACGAAGTTGTATAGGTGGCGTTAGTAGTCAAAAATGCCAGCGCCACCTACATATTTCATTAAAATCAATCTTTCTTTTCAAATATGCATTTTACAAGGTGTTTCCATATTTTTGTCCACCCCCTGTATATATATAAGCGAACAAACAAGAAGGATGACTTTATAAACGATGTGTTAATTATTTTGTAATTTTGGCCAGCTATCAAAACACAATAACATACGAGTGCCACATAAGTAAGAAGTGGCGTGGATATATGATATAAAAAGAAAAAAGTATCACTATTGCGAATTAAATTGCGATTTTCCTTAGTGCATCCATTTTAGATAAAATTTGTTTGCCCTTCAAGAATTCAATTCTAGACTTTGAGGGGAGTCAGCTTTAGTTGTATATGTTAATTTAAAGATGAAGATTGTCAAAACTAGTGTGATAAGCAATGCACTGAAGAATCTGAAGAAAGAAAAGAATTTAAATTTTACATAAGTTTATTTTTGATACAGCTGGCGTTGCTAAAAATACGGAAAGAATCCGAAACTTTACTGGTTTTGAATTCACAGTAAATTACTCTAATTTTAAATCTAAATTAAAAACCATTTAGAATACTTTGTTCATTAAATGGGATGATTACTATTTGTGATATTCTAAATATTACATTCCAAAGAACAAAAACTGAAATAATCGAACGAATATTAGTTTTGCTAAATGATGTTAACTTTCTCTAACAATATATTCAAATTTCGAATCAATCGGATTTGGAAAGCTAAATGTACGATGACATACTCTTCCTATTCGCCTCTTATGCCGTAGCTAAACTCAATGTACTAACACTTAAAGTCAATAAGTCAGTCAAAGAGACGTTAGACAGATCGTGTACTCTGTATTTATTGGATAACTTACTACTATAACAACAAATGTATACTAACTCTCCTCAGTATATTAACTGGTACTTAAGCATATTAACTTGTTTCAATAATATGAAACTAACAGAATCTTACCAACGTAGCTGAGTTGAGGCTGTCTCGACCTCTATACTACACTATGCCACCGATAATTAGCAGCAATTCTCGACCCCGTCTTCGACTAAGAACAACAGTTAAACGCTAACGTCCCCAACTATATCGTGTGTCTGAAGCTTTGCTGATATATTTCCTATCTCCCTCGCTTCACTTTATATCTACCTGCTTGTAATTTAAATATTCACGTTTCCTTTTTAGTTGGTCAAGGTTGTTTAGAAAAAGCAATTTATCTTAATTAAAAGCCTCCGAGGTTATTGAAGAGAAAACCGCGTATAGGCCAAAGTCACAAACGGAGTTAGAGACTAAACAAAATTCATTAGAGCAGAGCCAGAACATTGAGTCAGTTAAGCATTAAGAGGAGTAGCGTTGTGTGAAAAATCCAAATCCAAACATCTCTATAACCTTCTCTAATATAGAAAGCGTTATTTCTGCTTTTAATGGTGAGTTACTTGAAACATCTCAGTTTGGTGTGAGCAATTTGAATGCTTTGCTAATATGTTTAATCTATCTGAGCTTCAAAAATTCATTTTCGTGAAACATACGCTTGGTGGTAATGCTTTATTATTTGTAAAAAGTGAATTGAATATTTGTCATGGGAAAAATGAAAAAAAGTGTTGATAGATGAATTTGAGGTAACTACTAATTCAGCCTAATTGTTTGAAATATTAAGTAAGCTTAAAATGAAAGAATCTAAATCTTTACAAGATTTTTTTTTTGAAAGAGTTGAGTAATCGAAGGAAAATTGAAGATGTCGCATTAATGCAATATATTATCAATGATAACATGATAATAAGTTAGTTTTGTACGATTGCAAAGACTTACGTGAATTTAGAGAAAAACTTAAAGTTTATGAAGTTATCAAAAATGGTTTTAAGAACAGTAAATATAATTTTATTAAAGTAAAGCAAAACCCTGATAATTTTGTGAATCCGAAATGAAAAAGTCATTTAATCAAAATACAAGTTTTGATTGTGGTGGTAAAGGACATTTATCTAAATTTTGTAAACATAAGAATAGGCGTTTAAATTTTTCAGATAACAAAACTTTGGGCACAAGGCATCTAAGAATGTTTGAAATTAAATATGGAAACCAAATCCAATGATAACGTAACATCTCTCAATATTGTTAATCAAACAAATTAGTTTGAATTGGTTAATTTCGGTAATTTTAATATATACTCATTGATAAATACTGGTAGACAAGCTATGTCAGTTTCTAAGAATATATTTGAAAAGTTAAATATTTGTGAACTGAATCAGGGTAATTTGATTTTATCGGGATTAGGAGATAGTAAAATAAAGCCCTTAGGTGTATTTAATCCTTTCAGGGGGGTATATTTTTATACCATATGTTTAGTACCCTAAAAATCTCTCTAAAATACCTTTCTTCCCCACACATTTATCTTCAAATTTACTTAAATTAGATGGCACAACCATGAATAATTATTATAAACATTATAGCTTTCAATCTAATGAAAGTTCCTAACAAGTCGTTGTTTTATCCATTAAAGAAATGTTTCTGAAATGAATTGAAAAATTTAATTTCATCAGCTAACCAATTTACATGTTTGAAACTTTATGTAAATATTGCTAATTACTCAAAATAAAATCTATAAAAATTTCGTTTCATACTTCAAACTATGTGGTATAAAATTTATACAGCCGCCCACACAGAGGATTAGAGCGCAACAAATACAATACTAAAATTTTCGAATCAAACTAATATGTGACGACTCACTTTGTTACAGTGAAAGATACAGGTCATAAATATGTTATAAAGTGCCAGTGAGGCAAAAATCAGACTTATTCTCCGAAGAAAAGAAATTTACATCAGGAAAAAAAATTATATTACAAAATTTTGCAAAGAGCAGATTTAGCCACCTGAGGTGCCAATTTCTTATAATTATTATTAAACCACTCACTTAAATAAAAAAAATTAAAAGCAATTGATGAAATATAGGGAAGTGGTCAATAGTAAACTTTTCCGATATTAAAACTAAAGGAAAAAATAAATTATTAATTTAAATATATATCAGCAACATACAATTAAAAGTGAAGCAAGTGAAAAATTATAAAATTGAATATATTTAAGATAAATGTAATTAAAAATGTAGCAAACGATAAAAAAATTGAAAAGTGTCTGGTACCTTAAGCAATAGTCCCTTAGGTAACTAATAAAAAATTATCAATGCTGTGCGTGCCCACGAAAATACAACTAAAGCGTAGGGGGAAAAAAGGATTTCTCAAAACCAAAACTATTGCAAAAGAAATCTAACGAAGCGAAGACGGAGGGAGAGTCTTAGGAGGTGTCTAAGATAGAACTGGTTGAAGACAGCCGATTAGGGACTTGTTGTTAATAGACATGAGACTTACAAACGATAATTGATACAGCATAGTGTTAGCATGAGATAAAAATAAACGATAAGCTGCCGACAATTGAAGGACGACAGTAGAGATTCATTGCCTCCAGCAATGGACGTTATCAAAGAATCTAAGTTAAACTAAGATGTAAACCATTGAAGAAAGGTATTTCAAAAGATACAATACTGCAAAGAGTTACCCACTTTGTAAGAAGAACAGAGCCCTCAGCGACAACCCATAAATACCTCAGAATAAGGGTGGCTGAAGTTTTATTCTTTCTTTTTTTTTGACACATTCGTCCATCACATATGTGAGAGGGTACGCTTCGAGTGCGAACAATTAACGTGGACGGCTGGTTTTTGAAATCTTACAGAACTACGCTTATCCTTAATTTTATTTATAGTAGCCTCATAATCTAATTTTAATTAATTTCTTAAATATATATATTTCTCAAAAACTATTTTTAAAAAATGCCACACGAGGACTTTAAAAGCTTGTTTGGTTTAAGGAGTTCCTTTCTAATGGATCGGAGTTACCTTCAGAAACAAGTGAGGAAGAAAATATATTTACATTATATGCAATAACAAATATGCCTTATTTTGAATAAAACTGCATATGCTTTTCTACTAAATTTGGTTTATTAAGTTTATAATGTAGTTATTATATCATTAAATTATATATGTATAAAAAAGTTACTCTTAAATTAATTAACACATTTACACATCCTCATGGAAATAAAAATTCATCATAAAGTGTTTTGTGATCCTAATATTTCCCAAATTAACAAAAATAATATACTTTTTATGAATGTATTTATTATTTCTTCTAAGGAATGTGAAACAGCGAGCGTACGAACAAAATGTCCTAGAGGGGCGGTGGTAAATTATTTATATCGGGTCTTAAAAATCAGGAAATAAATAAAAATTAATTTTACCACTTGCTGTTGCGTTCTTTAAACATTATTAATTCATATGAGATGAATTTGAGCTAAAATTTAATTTTTTTATATACCGCTCCTCAAGGGTTAAAGGAGAGATACAAATTGACAACTTTAAGGGCACTACAGATATATGTGCCTTTGAAAACGATGCTATGCCACAGAATGCTAAATAGGACATGATGTAATTTTGCAAGGTGAAGTGATAATAAATGAAAAAGAATTTACAATAAAAAATAAGTCTCCTTGAGAAGAAAACAATATTTTATTAGTTTTACCCGTAAATATTAATTTTATGAAATTGACGGAAATGTAGGGCATAATATTTCAAAATCCATTAAATATTAAGTACGTCAGTGTATTCTAAATTACCTACGAAATAAAATTAAATCAACTAATACAGAATTAAATATTTTATCTAAAAACAATTTTGCTGATGAAACAATATATAATAACAAAAACGACGTTTTTCGGAAAATAAGATTGCTAATGTTCAAATAACTGAATGGTTAAAACAGGGTATAACAGAACCTTACTCTTCTGAGTATTCCAATCCAGTTGTTATTATTAGGGGGGGGGGGGAGATGGAACTCCACGAATATGTATAGATTATAGAAAACGAAATAAAATTATAGTTACAAACATATATCCCTTACAATTGATTGAAGATGTTTTAGACCGATTACCGAATTAGAATCGTGAGTATTTAGCATTATTTATTTAAAAAATTGTTTTTTGTTTCATGATGGTGTAAGTAAACGGAATAGAAAATATGTGTCATTTATAAGTCATGAAGGACAATATCACTTTTTGAAAATATCTTTTGGCTTATACAATTCACCATCAGTTTTCCAAAGATTTATAAATATCATTTCTCGACCATTGATCAATGATGTCATTGTTGTACCCGATATGTATGATGCAATAATATTATCTGCTAACGAAAAAGAAGGAGTCGAAAGATTAAAACTATTTCTCGGTCTTGCGTGCAAATATGGCTTAGAAATCAATTTTAAGAAATCTCAGTTTTTGATGGAATGAATTGAATATCTGTGACATGTGTCAGAAAAGGGTTGTATTTATCCATCCACTTTAAAAACCAAAACGGTTTTTAATTTTCTTTAACCTACTAATTTGAAACAAACCGAAAGATTTTAAGTTTAAACAGATATTTTAGAAAGTATATTCGAAATTACTCTATTATTGCTAAACCTCTTAGTGATCTTTTGAAAAAGGATTGCAAATTTAGATTCAATGAGGAAGAGAAAATTTTTTAATAAGCTTAAACTGATATTCGTTCAAAACCTATTTTGGGAATACATAATTCAAATTACGAAATGGAATTGCATTCGGTTGCTAGCCTAGATGGGTAAGGTACAATTTTGTTGCAAAGATTTCCAAATGATAATAGTTTCCATCCAACGTATTTCATGATTAGGAAGACCACAGGCGCAGAAAGGAAATACTTCAATTACGAACTTGAGGCTCTTGTTGTTATAGAAGCTATTTAAAAAATTCGAATCTACTTGCTAGGTATGTCATTTAAAATAATTAAGGACTTTTTTACGTTTCAAAATAATATGAATAAAAGAGATTTGTCCACACGAGTATCTCGATGGGCGTTATTACTGGAAGAATTTAATTATGTGATAAAACACCGATATAATTCAAAAAATTTTCATGTTAATGCGTTTAGTAGATCCTAAGTTAATATGTTTCGTATTTCTATGGAAAATGTTTTATCTAAACTTAAATTAGCTTAAAATGAGGATAGCGAAATAAAAACAATTAAAGACCATTTGAAAATTTCCTAATGAAGACCATTTGAACCTATAAAAATGAAGCCTATTTCGAACGTAGCGGAATTCTCTATAAGTTTTTTGACGTTAAAGAAGTAATAATTGTACCTGAAAGAATGCAAACAGAAATAGCTAAAAATGCTCTAGAAAAGGGGCATATGGGAGTTAAGTATACAGTGAAACACTTAGAAGATCATTATTTTATTTCAAAATTGAAACAAAATATTGAGACAATAATAGCTGGCTGTGTGCATTGTATCCTAATAAATCATAAAAAAGGAAAGCAAGAAGAAATTCTTCATCCAATTCATAAAGATACTAAAAAACAAATATTCAAAGTTCAAGAGCAAAATAAGAAGATCTACAACTTACGAAGGCGAATACCGCATTGCTCTAAATTATGTGACTTAGTTGCTGTAAAACATACTCCATTTCGACCACATTTTTAGCTTAAATCGAAATATTTAAGGCCATACAAAATTATTAAGATTAGAGCCAATGACACATATGAAGTTTCAAAAGAAGGAGAGCTTGAAGGACCGAAAAATACAACTTGTGCAGAATTTATAAGAAAATGATGTGTAATGTAAAATATCCCATTATTTCATTTTGTCTTTGTCTACCGATTATGACTTTTTTACCATTTATGACTATTTTTTCCCGACACATGAATGTTTTATATGTGTTTTGAAGACATTAACAAAATAGATGAGAAAATTGAAGCCTATGAAAAAGCAAGAAGATGATACTCCAAGGACGATAGATGACATTTAATTATTGTGCTTTGTTACTGCTTTTAAATTTTCCATTTTCATCTTTGTTTCCTATGTTGAGAAGTAGATGTAATCTTAATTGGATTTAAGACCATGAGGTCACCTTTTTCCACAACGGCCGAAATGTAGAATTTGAATAAACTGCTGATTGTAATACTATAGAGGACACTCGTTCCACATCACACGAGGTTGTAATCCAGCGAGGCAGATGGCAGTGACCAAGCAAGAAGGATGACTTTGTTGACGAAGATGCATAATTTTGTGAATTATTTTCTGTTCGTGTAAATGTTAATTTGAATTGTTTTAATTAAATATTGTAAATGTCCAAACGTTTTTTGATTTTGCCCAACCATCCAAACACAAAACATAGGAATGCCATATATATATGGTATATATATATATTGTATACATACATATATTGTATGTATATATATACATATATTGGGTTGGAGGGAAAGTTCTGTCGTATTTTAAAGAAAATATTTGAATTCATTTATAAAAATATGTGTTCATTATTAATCAATTATATATGCTCCGTTATTTGATACAACCTATTACCATCTTTTAGGTAACCTGTGAATTCTTATTTTGTAGAAGTTCTCGTCCTTGGAGTTAAAATAGTCAGCAACTGCCTTAGAAACACTTTCAAAAGACTTGAATTTTTTTCCCGTTAGATAGTTTTGCAGAGATATGAATAAGTAATAATCAGATGGTGCAATGTCAGGTGAATAAGGTGGATGACTAAGGACTTCCCATCCTAACGCATTCAGTTTTTGTTGTGTCACCATTGCAGTAGGCGGTTGAGCATTATCGTGGTGGAAAACTATTCCTTTTCTGGACACTAATGCTGGCATTTTTTCTTTGATAGCTGCATTCAATTTATCCAGCTGATTGCAGTACAGATTCGCGTTAATGGTTTTTCCCTGTTTCAGCAACTCTTAGTGCACTGGATCTTTCCAGTCCCACCACAAACAAAGCAGTACTTTTCATTGATAGATACTTGGTTTTGGAACTATTGCTGATGGTGTTCCTGGTTTGCAGTAAGATTTTTTTCTCTTAATATTCTCGTAAAGAATCCACTTTTCATCTCCAGTAACCAACTTGTCCAAAAACGGCTCCACATTGTGTCTAATCAGATATGACGAACACATTCTTACACGATCAGACAAACTCTTTTCCGTTAATTCATGTGGAACCCAATCACTTTGCTTTAACACAAACCCAAGAGATTTAATGTGATCTCCAACAGTTGTATGATGAATACCAAACTCTTCTGCAATTTCTCGACTTGTTAAATGTAGATTATTTTCCAATATGAATCGCAAAACATCATTATCGATCTTGGATGGTCGTCCAGATTGATCTCTTTCTTGGAGGCTCAGATCCCCGGAACGAAATTTGCTAAACCATCTTTGACAAGTACGAACATTTACAATACCTTTTCCTAATACTGCATATAAATTTTTACATGCAACCGATGCGTTGCTTCCTTTTAGAAATTCATAGAAAATGCAGTGTCGTAAATGCACTTTATCTACTGACATGTTTTTCACTTTAAATATCACAAGTAAATGATGAACGGTAAAAAAGGACTCCTTTTATATTATGCAGCAGCTAAAAGAACAAAAA
>BMAW01111765.1:122030-140091 GCA_019974015.1 Nephila pilipes
ATTCTTTACTTCGATTTCAAATTAAAATTGTATTATTTTCTTAGTGCGACACAGTTTTTCTGTCTTTTCTATCGATTTACGTTACTATGGTCATGATTTACTCAGTATATCTATCTTATATCTTCTTGCTTTATTTTCTCTTTTTCTAAAATATTATATATATTCCTTTTCTGTCATTTATTTTACTTTTCCCGATTATACTTTTCCAATTTACTGTTATATGAGAAAAATATACTCAACAAATTTCTTTCCTTTATAAATTCTTCTTAATGCTCTATATTTCACAAAGATTCTCATTATAAAATAAAGGCATATACTTTATTTCTTTACTTTCAAAATATGGATTTCATTTTTTATGAATATTATGAGCATAAATGTTATGTAATTCTGTTTAAGCGAATTGATAAATGATTTTTTTAAAATTCAATTTAGCTTGAAGAAATATTAAACATTTCTGATTATTCAGTTTCAGACGTTAATTATTAAAGTAGAATGCTCTTTTTTACGAAAATAATTAACGTTATCTAGATCAAATAAATCGGTATTCAGGATAAATGCTTTACAAATATCGTCGAAATAAAACTTATATTTTATGTAATAGTTTAAGGTGCTCTGAAAAAACATTTGAATTGATGAAATTTATCGTCATAAGCATGAAAATGTTATTTGCACTTTCTGAATTAAATAATTTCTAAGACTCGGAGCTTATTATAGTACTCATTTGTTTTCCTTTTAATTAAAGCTAGTGTTTAAATATTTTTTGTGGAATATATTTCATACATTAAGACGACTTTTATTTTAATTCACTGAATTATAATTACGAATAAGTTAATTTTAAGGAGTCAAATGAAAGGGATATTTCACAGTATACAAAGGATATTTCAAGCGAATACAGAATGTATAGTGTAAATATTTATAATTAAAATTATAAAGAAATTTTAACGGCATTTGCAATTTCTTTTTATCAGAACTTGTCAGTGTATAAATCTTTGATAATATATATTTAAGACTTCTAATTGCAAAGTAAAGCTAGTATTTGGATCAATTTTGCAAATTATTATATGAACATTAATTAAGTGATAGATTCTATATATCTAATTTAACATATAAAAATTTTTTTAGATAATTGTATGTTATATAGCAGCAGAAAGCAACTACGGATTTGTAAATATATCATTTTAAACTTTAGATAAATTCTAACTAACAATGCTCAAAGTTTTGTAATTAAAATGAACATTTTATGATTAATATTTATTTAATATTTAAATTAGTATTAGAACAGTAATTTGTATTCCTGTTTTATCGAAGTATTTAGTAATAAGTTTCATTTTCTATTATTTATTCTGAATATATTTGCATTTGTTCGATTTTAATAGAAATATATTTTAATATGTGTGGCGTTTTAAATTGTGTCATAATGATTTTGAATATTTTTACGTCAAATTTAAAAATGTTTACGATAAATGATTTCATGTAAATATTAAATTAAGATGACGAATGAATTAAACTTAAGGTTTAAGGTGTTGCGTTTGGTGATATACCTTAAGAATTAACTATTATTGATTTGAAAGGATATATTGGTGTCATTGAATGTTAAGACAAAAGAATTTTCATGATAATTTTGTGCATAAAATTTTAATTCAATAATATTTAAAGTGTTTAAGGATAATTTATATTTGTTAAACTTAAAATTTTGATTGGATTACACACACGGGGTGAGTCAGCTGAATAACGAGACTGGTGCTGCTACAGAAGAAATTCGCATGTGTCAAATGCCAGCGACCAACGGATGGTCTGAGTGAAGTCTTCTCTTTCGAATACAGCGCCTCTAGTTTCTATAAAAATAATCCGTATACCCAAAGCCTTCAATAGCCTTAGAGTTATTTTTTGTTTCTTCGGAAAAATGACAAATGAGCAATGAATTGTTATGAAACTTCACATGAAAGTTGGAAAAACAGCTACCGAAACTTTTAGTATATTGAAAGAAGTGCATGGCAATGAATGCTTATGTGTTTTTGAGTGAGTATAAGTGTTTTAAAGATGACCGAGAAGACGTTAAAGATGATTCAAGCCATGATCACCCTCCTACGTCAGAAACCGATGATATTATCGAAAAAAATCGGTAATCTGGTTAGATCTGACCTTCGTTTAAGTATTCGTGCGATTGCTGAGACTACAGGAATTGACAAAGAATCCGTATGGCAAATTGTTTCACCAAGACAAGTTCTTTCCACGTTGTCTGTTAAAAAGTATCTAGCCAAGTACAGCATCCCAGTGTTAGACCATCCAACTTATTCGCTGGATCTTGAGACATGCGAATTCTGTCAGTTTCTTAAAATGAAATCTGCATTAAAAGAACACTTGAGTCGTTAAAGCTGTGAAAAAGAACGCGGCACGCGTCCTGAAGGAGCTGACAGAAGAAGACTTTGAGCAACTTTTTTCAAACAATGGAAGATCTGCATGGAGGAGGGTTGTATAATTAAGACGAAAAAAGTAAATATGTATCTAACCAAAAGTGAATGTTTTTTCAGCGTCAGTTTGGTTATTTAATAGCCACATCTCGTAAAACCAAATTTCGTTTTCAATTAAACTATAGTCTTTTGCTATATTTGGCCGATCTTTAATTTTAAGTCCTTTTGCATTGTAATCTTTTGTTTGTCTTTTTTTTAATGTTTTCACGACATACTTATGAATGATCTAATGATTTTAAACACATTTTTTTAATTCCTTTTATTAGCGCACACTCTCCTTATATATATCTTGTTCAAATTTTCAATAGTTAATAAAATATTTTTTATTCATCCAATCAAGTTCAAATACATTTTTTTAAACTTGTAGTGGATGACACTTGATGTTAATACAGTTGTTTCAAATATTAATTCATTAAGTAAATTAAAATTAGTGAAAATGCAGTTGAGACCAACCACTTGGTACGATTTCAAAAATTGCCAAACTTAGCGATTTTTTTTTTTTTTTTGGCTGAACGTTAAGTCCGCGAAGTAGTCCAGGAATTGACTTTAAAATATTGACTAGGAAATTAGGAATTGACTTAATTTTTTTTATATTACTTGTTATGTTACAAATTTTACTTCCACTCGTCCAATTTGAAATTTTGCATGTGATGTTTCTAAATTTTCATTAAATATAACTACCGAAGTGACTTCACTTTTCTCCATAGAAACTGAAATCAATCGTTGATTACAAAGATATTTAAAAATTCCTATATATTTCCACACAATCAAACACCGTTGCGATTTTTCAAAATATCAGTATTCAAATGATACGTTCAGAAAAGTTTGATTCAGGGTATGAAAAGTCAACTTTCTTAAGGTTGCTAATAATAATTTTGTAAATTTGAGTAAAAATTAATGGCTTTCGTCTACGAAGGGCCCCGATAGATTTGTACATAAATTTAATAGTTAAAATGTCCAGCCTCTTGAATTTTTATAAACATTTACACACTTAAAAATTGCTTCTTTGTCATACTTTTGCTTAACTATCCAATTTTTCTTCGTAATGTATAAAAAAGTGAAAGATTTTGAAATGAATAAAGAACATAACATAGTTACAATATTAAAAAAAAAAAGAATTTCTAATTAGTAGAACATTTTTGTTATGAAGCAGTTCTTTTATTGAAAACATTTTATTGGGTCATAGTGAAAGCATTTCTTTACATATTAGCTTTCTATAAACATATTTCTTGTAATACAATGTTTAAGAAATCACAAAATGTAAATCTTATTCAAGATTTATTTTATATAAAATTATAAAAGTCTTCTATTTATAAATTCATCTAAAGATGTTATTTATACATGCATTTCAGTATTCAGATGTCACTTTCATTTTGCGATTGTTATAAAATTACTTTGGCTCAAATAAATAGATATTATAATCGTTTACCAAGTAACAAAATATTACCTTTATGAAAATATTTCTGGCAAAATAGAAAAAAAACAACTTTACACATCAATTCCCGTCACATTATTCAATTCTTTTTAAAAGAAAGGTATGAATTTTGATATGAATCAGATATTCGAGCTATAACCTTTTTCAGATAATTATTTTTATTTCAGAAAAATATTTATTATTCATAAGTATAATAACGGAAGAATAAATAATAACATCCTAATTACTTTACTTCGCTGTTTCAAAAACAATTTTGAAATTAATTAAACATAATGAGTTGAGAAGAAGGTCTAATTTCACTTTCGCTGAGAGAGAGAGAGACCATATCACATCCATAGGGCTAGGAATAATTCTGCCGTCTGACGTACAGAACAAGTGCTCAGACAAGCAAGCAGAAAGAGCCTTTTCACCGTATATGCTAATTAATAATGGGGATTTTCCTTTCAGGCGTAATGGATTATGTGGTACAGGTGTAGGGACTCTTAGGACTTCAGCTGCAGACAGAAAGTCTAATGGGAATCATCTCTTTTGGTCCGAAGCCATAGGTCTGCTGACACTGAAATTTTAAGAAAGCGTGATTGCATAAATTAAGTTAAATAGGAATGGTACCAGGAAATAAGAATGAGCTCCTAACTTTTAAATGAGAGAATGGGAAAAATTAGGAAATTGAATTATATATATATATATATATATCAATTTCCTAATTTTCCTCAGCTCACAAATGTTATTTATGAGCAATACATTTTAAAAATCAGAAATCCCTGTCTTTCACTTATTTTGTTTTAGCAAAGGACAGAATTTAAAGGTGCTTTAAAAAACAAAATAGTCCTATTAATCATGATTTTAATCAAAATGAATAAATATATCATTTATACATTTACATTTTCGTGGTTCTTTTTTTAATCATTAACGTACATAACACATGGATCAATAAGTCCCGAGACTGTGCGGTCGTTTTTTTACGATTTCCTCCTTCAAACGCACCAGCAAGTCAATATAATAATCACTGTTGATCGATTTACCTTTTTCGAGGTAGTCAATGAAAATCACGCCATGCGTATCCCAAAAAACTGACGCCATGACTTTGCCAGCTGACTGCTGCGTTTTCGGACGCTTCAGACGGCTTTCGCCAGCTGTGCGCCACTCAGATGACTGCCGCTTCGACTCTGGAGTGTAGTGATGTATCCATGTTTCGTCCATGGTCACGTAACGACGCAAGAAATCTTTTTTGTTGCGAGTAAATAGCGATAAACAGCTTTCTGAATCATCGACTCTTTGCTGTTTTCGTTCCATCGAAAGCAATCGCGGCACCCACTTGGAAAAAACCTTTTTCGTGCTCAATTTTTCATGAAGGATAGTAAATACACTTCCATATGATATCTGTGTCATCTCAGCAATCTCAAGGAGCTTCACTTTACGATCTTTCATTATAATTTTTGTCACTTCACTCACATTTTCCCGTGTAACGGCTTCCACAGGTCTACCCGAGCGTTCCGCGTCATTTGTGTCGGTACGACCACGTTTAAACTCGGCAAACCACCGATAAATCGTTGCTTTTGATGGACAAGAGTCCGGGTAACATTTTTCAATCCATTGTTTCGCTTGCACGGTGTTTTTACCCATTAAAAAACAATGTTTTATCAGAACACGAAACTCGGTTTTTTCCATTTTTTAAACAAACTACAAAACGACTTGACTCCAACCTCGATAACTCAGCTGTTTCTGGTCCGATCGACTTAAAATTTTGACTCGTTTCAAGCAAAGGTTAGTACTCTAGAAAGACCTGGTTACTGGTTTACTACGAGCGCCATCTCTGGGTTAGTCTCGGAACTTATTGATCCATGTGTTAATTATATTCCTTATCATTTTCATTTGGATTATCTTCAATTTCTGCATTTAGCCAATGAAATATGCTTCATGAGAATTACATGTGCTCTTCCAGAATTCTGGCTTGAACTCTCCTTAATGCATCTAATTATTTACTGTTTTTTACACTTTGGATACATAGACTTTGAGGCATGTAAATGACAGGTATTGAAAGTTTTTTTTCTTCATCAACATAAATGAATCTTTAACGATTCTATCAATAAATGACTCAGTTGTAACGGAGCCTTTTTTATCGGCATTATAAGGAAAACTCCTACATGCCGAAGGATCAAATGTTCTTTTTATGTTCCTTTGGAACACTTCTTAATTACGATTTTATTGATTGTTGTGTTTTTTTCACAAAGTCGTCCACCATTTCATAAATTTTAGACCATATTGAGATTTAGTTCTATACTGTGAATGTGGAATTTTCGTTTGAAATCATTTCAGTATATTCGTTTCGGACAAAGACACAATCACGTGTTTCCACTTTTTTTTGTGACACCCAAATCGCAATAATATGATTAAAATTAATGGATGGTTTCATAAAAAAAATGTATTTTTCTTTAAATTTGTATATGTGGCAGTGGTAGGTTTTATATTAATTTGAATGCTCTAAAGTTCTACGTCACATTTTTCCATGAAACGATCTTGAATTGATGTAAACATGAACCACTCAAATCAGTGACTTTTGCAGTTTATGCAATGAATGGCGATTACTCTATGTTGTTTGAACAGGAAGATATGTAGAGATTTGTTCGGTTTCTTACTCAGGTTATGTGGTCTACTTATAAGGATGCGCTCGTGACAAAAAGATATATTTATAAGAAAAATTGATTTATGTGGATTTTGAAATGACGGATTCAATTGATTTATTGTTATAATTTGGATCATAATTTTGAATTCGTACATATATGAGTTTGCCTATAGATGAAACATCGTATGTTTATGTAATTATGTGTATTATAATGTAAACCACTAATGAAATCTTGATTTGTCCTAATCAGTTATCTTAAAGGAACGTCATTATTTTTCATTCATATTTTTTTAAAGATATTACACCTTTTCAACTATGATAAATGTTCAGTTTTACTAAGCGCTTATTTTTTAAGTCTAATCAGTTTCGTTTCTTTGTTTTTTTTAAAACGTTTTTCTGAATTTCACTTGGTGTGTGTGTGTGTGTGTGTGTGTGTGTGTGTGTGTGTGGTTTTTAATTATTATTGTTTTAAGTGTTAAGAGTTTCATATATTTGTATAACAAATTAATTATAAATAAATTTAAAATGCTACATGAAAAGATCAAACTTTAAGTTTTTCTTTTCAAATTACAAATAAAATTTTAAATCCTTAGAAGGTAAAAGAAAACTGAATTTTTAATTGCAGAAACCTAGGAAAAGAAAATTTCACAACAAGCAATTAAAAGGGTAGTATTTTCTGCAAATAATACCAGACAAAATAGCAATTAAGTAAAATGATCATGAAATTATATGCAGTACACACTCAAATATATAACGCTATACAGATGGTTATCAAAATAATGGAATTGCAGTTTATGTGTATAAAACTCTTTTATTAGTTAATGTGTGAGTACGCCTTTAGCATGTATAAAATACGATGCATAGAGTCCATTCATACAAATTCTGATTAGTGTTTAGAACATTGTACCATTCTTTATGGAGATATTATGAAAGTTCTCGGAGACATCAGTGTGGAGAATTTCAATTCAGATTAGCTCTAAAATATACCATAACGGTTAAATTGCCTCTATAATATAAAAACGACACTAAGTAACTTTGTCGATGGAGACAAAATTGGCGGATAGGAACTATGTACAAGAAGAAATGATTAAAATTTCAGAAAAGTTTAATAATTTATTTTGAGATTACATAGTAATAGGCTCAATAAGGTGTTAACCTCCCCCTGGATGCAAGTTGCCACACGACGTGCCGATGAGTGTTAAGGTTCCCTCTCTTGGTATTTCTTGCCAAATTTGATCAATTGTCAGGATGGGCGTCAACATTCCCTGAAAGTGTGGTGCCTTCTCGGCCCATATCCAGACAGATCGGTGGAGATCTGGTATGAAGTGTTTGACAAGTTGTAAGACAGTTCATGCTTGGTATGTGATCATATCTTGCTGAAAATAAGTCAGGGTATTGTAAGAGGAACGTGATAGCAAAACAGGTCTCAAATGTCGTCGACGTACCACTGTGCTATAAGTGCGCCTCTAATGACGACCAAAGGGTCCGGCTATCAGGGCAATGACCATAACTTACTGTGAGGTTGTGACAAGTGGTAAGTGCACCTCCATCTTGTATTCTGTTTCTGAAGGTGCTTTCTAGAAAAATATAATAATTGACACTGGAGAATCCAGAATACTGAATGAACTCTGCAGTCTTTTGCAATGTTCGATTTTAGACATTGCAATCTACTTCAATATCGTTGGTCTCTTTCACTGAATTTCTCTTTCCGTCCACTATTTTGCTTTACCGAGATCGTCCACAACACTGTGTATGTTGTCACTTGACTTTAGACACCGTACCTCTAAAAGGCCTAGAGTTTGATGTTTCAGTCACAAATGATCCAGCTAAAATTCTATATTTTGGCCTTTTAAAGTACGAGAGGTCAGCATTTTACGCATTGGAAAAATTCAAAGACTTATAAATTCAATAAAGCTACCATACTACCAGAATATATACATTTGTATTCACTTAAAAACTGGTAGCTATTATTATATTTTCTTTGAAAATTCAAAAGCAACACTTTTATTCGTTGTTTCCATAGTTTTGATCACCACCTGTATCTCTCTCTCTCTCTCTCTCTATATATATAATATTCACTTTCCTTTAAAATATTTTTCATATATGTTCATTACAAGTTAATTCAAATACTGAATTCTGTAAATTGATCGTATAAACCTCTTGAAATCAATTTACGATAGAAAATATTACTTTTCTCTTGAATGCATAAATTATATAGAAATTGAATGATACATTATATCAGTTTTATATAGCATTTATTAATATTTATCCTTTATCATTTTATAAGGAAAATTACCTCTTGCTTTTTAAATCTCTCACTTAATAATCAAATTAAATATTACTGAAAGGCTCATTATATAATTATATTGCACCCTAAATGCATATTAACCTCACATTCATTCATTTGAAACTTAAGTATAGACAATGCATGTAATGTTCTTTTCAGTATATCACTGGGTAAAAAGATCCATTAATATGAATAGTCAACTAAGTCTTATGGTACCTTAATATCCAATCTTGGTCTGTAAGACAAAATTAATTTAGTCCAATGTGTTTGAGAGTCGCGAGTTGTAGGAATTAGTGTAGTTCGGAAATGAAGTTAGTCAGTAACATTGAACGGAAATTTTTCCCTCTAGTGAATTACTATTTTATGGTAAAATTGATGAAATTGTTTTGTTCATGTGTTAGGAGGATATTTTCTTAAACTAAATTATATAGTTTATATGGCCTTTTCATGCTGGCCTCTGTAACGTGTTAATTAAAGAAAATGCTTTGAATGAGAATTTACATTTTATAATTCTCAGCATCTACATTCATATTTTAATATGTTGTAAGAATGTATTAGGCTAATTCTAGGTACGTGGAATTATCAAAATACTGTGATGCACTGGATTTTGAATAGAAAATGAAGAAGGATCGGTTACACCTAACTTATTTTTATGATTTACGGCCTCAAAAATCCTGCAAAAAGTATGCAATTTGTGTATTAAAGGGAGATGTGTTCCATATAATCGAAAATCCTGTATTACTTAAAATAAATAATTATGATTATATTAATAATAATTTGTGTTGTTGTTGCTGATATTATCTGAAGTACTTCAGATCCTAGCTATGGACAAGCGGATACCTAATAGAAAAATTCATCAAATTCTTCAAAGTTTAAAGAAAGACTATGTCATATGCTTATAGAATGTGATTTTTATCAAATGATTATTACATTTTATATTTAATCCCAGATTTAGAAACCGTGTGATGTAATGAAAGTCATTTTATGAATTATGCTACTTTTAAACATGATACATCTTGGAATAACAAAGAAATGTACAATTTATGGTCATATAAAAGGTATGCATTTAAAGTTAAACTTGAAGAACAGGTTATTCAGACTATTGTTTTTAAGCAGTACCGAGCTTTTGATTATTTAATCCAATGAAGTAAAACCGCTAAAATACATAAACGGAATATATGTCTTTACATAATCTGGCTTTATGTAGTTAAATTAGGTCTACCCGAGCTAGCCCTTTCAGTGGTGATGCATCTCCATTTTGTAGTCTACCTATGTAGAGCTAATTACCGCTAATGTACAGGCCGAGTAGACTAACCTGAGCTGAATGCTCAGGTCTTATCCTAAGCGAACTTTGTAATCATTAAGTGCCACAGAGGGTTGAATGGGTGACTTTTACTTATGATCAGAAACTTAAGCAAAACCGGAATCGGACTTGGATCGACATTGTTTTGCAGTCAAACACGGTAATCACTATACCACCGTGGTAACTTTCTAAATCTTTTACATCAAAATACAGTAATACATGACGTCATTCTGTTAAATCTCGATTGAAATACATGAGCAATGCCACATATTACTGAAAAACTAATTTCTTTATTAAATAATTGTGAACTTGACTAAATAAAATGCACAACAACAACAAAAACACTGACGCATCAGAAAGAGTTGCCCAATTTAGTATAATTTCAAACATAGATATTTGAACGAAATCAAAAAGGTGTTGGTCAATGAATGAATAGCAGGAGCTGGTGCATTGAGTTGCTATGAAGAAGAAGCAGTTCTCAATTTGAAGTCAATTTGCATTGCCAATTCAGGCCTTTCAACAACTGAAAAATGCATCTGCAGGAATCGAAATCGTACAGTGGCAAGAGTTTCAAAGTCATCTTTAGTTGAAAGGGGCAAGTAGTTCAAATTTAGCAATCTTGCTCTTGTCATTTGGGTCAGACGATGCCGACAATTAGAAAGATGCTGGCAGGAATGGGTGCTACAGTTTCAGCATCATGATGGAAGCAGTCACCGACCTAGAGCCACAGCACATTGGGAGGGACAGAGTGATTGCATCCAGAATGTCTGACATTCATCGTTATCAACCATCAGACGTGCGACACGTACGCGAGTGTCCACCATGACCGATGCAGACGGCTGATAGAGCTAAATCTGCCTAGCCACCGACCGCCACCCCTGCCCTGCTCATTGCCTGCACTGTCGAGCCAGAGATGGCTTAGGGGTGCCTGGCTCGATCAGGTGAGAATAATGCTGACTGTGGACACGTATAATATTTAGCGACGAATACGACTTCCAGCCTGTCTGAAGATCATCGAGGAACGTGTCTGCGGAGCCCAGGGCGGCGTGGTGATCTGCTCTATTACATGCCACAGAGCCAACCAGAAGTTATAGTCTAGGTGCCATTTCTATAATAAACTCTACCTTTTTGTCATCATTGGAGGAACACGAAAAGCTGTATGTCCTGACATTCGCAAGAGACCTGTTTGCTACCGTTCTCCAGCACTTTACGAGATGGTATCTTGATTTATTTTCAGCAAGATAATGCAGGCCACATACAACTGTTGCTATATGTACTGTTTACATTTTATTAAATACCTTCTTTGGCAGACGAATATCCTCTCTCCAATCGACATGTATGAGATATATGATGAAGAGCATTACATCACAAGGAATGTTGAATTTGAACAAATTGTGAAAATACCTCAGAGAATAAATCAGGGAGCTTTATCCTCTATGTCACGTTGGGTGGCAGCTTGCATCAAAGTAGAGGGTAGTTAACACCTTATTGAGCTCGTTACTTTTAACCATGTAACTGCAGGAAAATAAATCATTTAATTTTATACTTTTAACAATTTTCTATTCTGTACACAATTTTCTTGTCCTCCAATTTTTGTCCCTGTTGAAAACTCTTCTTGATCATTTTTGTTTATAAGTTTATTATGTATTTGTAATAATTCTAAATATACTGGATAAATGTGTATCTTGAAGTACTAAGCTGAAATTTTATTGAAATATTTTTCATTATTACACTGGTATGCAAAAAGGATGCAGAGTCGTGAAATATACCAAATGTAGTAAGTAGTGACAATGTGTGATGAAGTATTATTCAAATTAACTTGGGTATCCTCCGTTGAAGTTGGTGGGTATTCAAAATATTTCAGTCGATGTCTTGAGGTGTAAAATGCCTGTGCATGCAGGAAGAATAAATAATTTATTCAGCATGAGCGTTTCAGTGTTTCGTACAATGTAATATGTGATGGAATGTTATTAATGTGCATTAGAATGAATTAGGGCACACAAAGTAGCCAACTGGAACGTGCGATGAAATATTATGAAAATGCTTGAATTCGATTATTACAAATAAGCATTGAATCGATTTATAAATAATGTCTCTAACCTTCAACGATTCTCAGACTGAGGTAGAGATTTGAAAGTGCAATAAATAATAAACTACAGTCTGTGCCAGATCGAAGAGAGTTCTCAGGTATTCCAAAGACCGGTATCTGTCAATAGACACGCAGATGGACAGTTACGGCAGAGAATTAGTTCAACTCCCTTACATCATTGGTATTATGCCAGGTTTCGGTGTCATTTTACAGGAGATTCAATCATATTCGTCTGAACCAGCAGTATGCATTCCCACCATCCACATTTATGCTTGTTTAAACTGGTCTTAGAACATTATTACTGAATTTGAGACTGTGAGCCAAAGTACAATGTTTAGTGGTGGTGGTTAAACACAAATCTTCACTCAGGTTATTTTGATATGGTGTGAGCTTGCAGTATTTTGTACCCCAGAAAATGCAGAAAGACACCGTTTCTATCAGGAGATTCTGGTGGAAGTAGGCATCATGCCAGATTAGTCTCCATGCTCTTTGAGATAGAGTCTGTGGCCTCCCTAAAGATACAGATATGAAGTTCTTAAGTGCGCCCATTTTGAGGTTATATTCATTTGGACTTCTGGTATATGATAATCATCTTGTCACCTCATCAACGATCTGTTAGAAACAAAATCCATACAACTAATGCCGTGGCCTGCTCCTTGACCTCAAATCAGCTTAATATCTTATTTTAATGATATTTGTGAACTAATGCTAATTACTGTAAAACTGTTTGAATATATTCGTTTAGATCCTCCAGACTATTGCACTTCATCTTTTGCATTATTATAATGAAATAGATTTAATTCTTTTATAAATAATTAATTAACAAATATTTACTGCTCGTTTTCAATTATAACTAAACAACTCGAATCCTTTAATTTCAGTTTTATAATAGTATTTTATTTTACAATGCAAAGTGACCAATTTAGAATAAATTGTTAAGAATGAGTTGTTTCTCAAAAATTTTAACAAAATGTTTTACAATTATAATCATCAGAAGGCATGAACTCAGTAAGAGTTTGAAGCAAAATTTGGGAACTTACTCTGCTTGCATTATGAATGAAATAACATTATTTAAATGGGACAGGAATAACAACCAAATTTAGCTCTTGAATTTGGTTGCATAAAATAATTTAAATTTAAATATATATACTTATAATATTCAGAGGAAAATATTTTA
Organism: Nephila pilipes; assembly: GCA_019974015.1. Classification (NCBI taxonomy): domain Eukaryota; kingdom Metazoa; phylum Arthropoda; class Arachnida; order Araneae; family Nephilidae; genus Nephila; species Nephila pilipes. The sequence goes on from BMAW01111765.1 coordinate 135,416, forward strand.
CAAATTGGTTTTATTACATCAAACGTATTCCTTTCATAAAATTGATTCAAATATATTTTTAATATAAAGGACTTTATTAAATTTTCAGTTAAATAAATAAAAAGAAACGTTCAAGTGTTTGCAGAGATGATACATGAAATAATCACCATATCAGATGGCCTGAGTAGTCTGTTATTTCAAATTAGCATAACGACTATCTGTAATTACTTCTTTAAGTTTGTAAATAAATTCATGTACCATATTTCTATTTTGATTATACAGCATTTGTAAAAGAAATACCAATAAATCTATGTTTTAAAAGGTATTTATATTGATTCGTTTTCTATAAAGGTGGTACCTCAAGGATAAAATATTAATTATACAAATGCATCGACAATAGATCAAAGCGTTGAATAAATTAAATTTTAAGTTGAAATTATACAGCATTCCTTTCGGTTAGTCTTAAAGTTTATTGGGTGAGTAAGTACAGTTGGGCATTTACGTCAAACCTCTTTGAAGCTAAGCAGGGAGATGTAATGGAAAATATAAACTCAAACATGGCTCCCTATTTGTATTTATTAGACATAACAATTAAAAGCTGTAAACTTCAGACATTTCAAAGTGTAATGAGTAACCTTGGATCCGAAGACTGGTGTGCGAACACAAAGTTGAATAGTGGGGTTCGGACAAATAGACAATGAAAGCATTGCGGGCCATATCCTCAAATTCTACATAGATGAATATTTGTTGTAGATTCACAATTAAGAGGATCCTTTGTTCTAATTTCAGTTGGAGTTAGAAGCTGCCAAAATGTATTGGTTCCAATTCAACTGGAATTGTTCCAATTGTTCATTCGATAGAAACATGGAACAATTTTAGTATACGACATAAAATATCGTTCTTTGGAGTCAGAAGTATTGCCATCTTTGAAGGTGGATGAGTTATAAATACCAATTTAACTTGAAGATAGAAAATATTCATACCAGGCATAAATAACAAAACACAAAGCAAAAATCACTTTTCACTTTCCTTCTAAAGATGTCTTTTATTATAAATGCTAGACATTAATTACCATATTTTACTTACTTTGTATACAAATTTTAGAATTTAAAATTCGTGTGAACTCTCAATCGTCTAAAACTTTTCGTAATTTTCACGTTATTTGAGATAAATATATCGATACACTACTTACATTAACTGCTTGCTGCAATATGTTACGTCGCCACATTGTATTGTTTGTAGATAAAATACATTGATTAGTTTAACATTACGTTAGACGACAACGTTACAGTAGCAGGGGCTAAACTGGGGACGGATTTTAGTAACTCTCAGCCTCTGTCAAATGAGTGGGACAGTACCTGGTTGGCACCTCTGTCACTTAACTTCCTCCATGCCAGCAGGAAGATTTTGAGGCATACAGATTTAACATGCGGCAATTGCGACTACTATAGATTTAGTGGCACCAGGCTCCAGCAGACTCTGACAAAACTTATGACCCACGTTTGTGACTGTGCGCCCTCTGCCTCTATCTCGGCCTTATTAGCCATACTCGTGTGTTTGATTACAGTTCAAATCTATTAGATAGATCCTTTTGTTCTTTAACGTCATTTTAGTGAACAAAGTGTTCAAATGAAAAATGCAGCTGCAATTATTACTTATGTGAAAATATATGAAAATATTAAATATTTGTTTTTACTCTAACGTGATTTGAATAAGGAAAGAAAATAAAATTTGTGTAACTCCTCTATAAATCCCTTCACACTTCGTCTATGTTGTATCAGGTGATCAGCGTTTTGCGTGAAAATTATTACTGTAGATTCTTTGTCTTTCAATGGAACAATGTGGCTATCAATATAAACATAAATTTCATTATTATAATTTTAACTATTTCATGTGTTTCTACACTCTTTATTAGCATATGACTATGAGTTTATAACTCTTAAATATAATTTTACTATTTAGATGATCTGTTAGCTCATAGTCTTGTCTAATTCAAACATACGGATATTTTGTTTTCAAAAACTAGTTAATATTACTTCAAACAAAAGTCATTCCATTGCTAGAATCCTCTAAGTGTTTTCAATGTGCTTTATCCTATTTCAGGTCTTAAAATGTTATTTCTCATGTAATTGTAATTTTCATCTTTTCTTAGCAGCGTTGTGTCAAAGTTTCCTAAAAATGAGTAGCTTGGATCGTCTTCTGGAGAATATAATTTTTGGTGTCCAATGACATTTGGCCATCATATTATGTTGTACATTATAAATATTATTTTCTGTGTAGCTATCGGAATCAAATAGTAATATTTTCAGTAAAGTGAAAACAATTCAGCTCGAACAGACTAATTTCTTTGGCACAGTTATGTTATCAGAGATAGGGTTGGAGGATCATTGGCGTGGGTGCACCAATCGTCACATGGTGAACCAGTTATCAGCATGATGGTTCCCCATTCAGCCCTTAGACAGGTGCTGCTGGGTTCAGCTCGGCAGCTTATGAACGTTTCTTTTATTGCTTTGGGATCGTTTCGATCCTCAGGCCTCCTCAAGGTGCAATGTGGTTAGATATCAGATTAATTTCATCTCAGCTCAGGACTGGTTTCCCGACCACCACACTTGGGGCCGTTCATTAGATCTTTTGCCTATATAATCAGTTTTAGGGTTTGTGTGGGAGTTATTTTGTTCAAAGTGTTATGTGTTGAGGACCGGATCTTCGGATGCACTAAAGAAGATCGATATTTCCCAGATGGATTAGATGGTTGGGTGGGATTTTGCGTGGTTCTACGTGATTTACAGGGTCCTGATTATGAGATCAGAGGTCATTCTACTGGGAATCGATGAGCAAATGTTCAATGTTTATGGTGAAGCAGTCAACTAAGGAGATTATCGTTCAGTCACAGTGCATGTGGTTTTATTCCTGGAGCAAAGAGGTGCCAGTGGGATATGATTTCTAATGTTGTCAATAAACAAGTTTCTCTGTTGCTTCGTCGTATTGTATTAAATGTGGTTGTAGACAATAAAAATAGCTGTGGCCTGTTGTAAGCCTGAGTTTATTAAGTCAAATTCAGTTTTCGGTTCTTAGGGTCGTGGTGGCAGTGTTAAAATATTACTATTCGATATTGCAATTACTGAAGACATATGTGAACACCCAAATGTTCGGTTGCTTTCGATAGTCACTGGCCTCAAAGTCATTATTCTCAGTGGGGATCTTCTGGACAACGTTTGATTTATCAAAACTCATACGAGATAATAGAATAAATCGGTCATTATAATTAAGGACTGATTTCAAGTAGTTCCTGAACTTTTAATTTCTTTTTCCTCAATTACCCAGGCAAGATAATCAGTTAAATATAAGGCATGAAATAAACGATGTATCAGAAATAAAACTATGATGGTGAAATGGCTGAAGTGTCAGCGATAAATTACTAAATTGAACATATTAAATATGTAATTAAAGAGTCAAAGGAAACGAAATGAAGTATTAAACTGTTTATATTAAGCTAAATAAATTAAAGAAAGATGAAATTACTAATTTAAATTTATTTAAGATTAATAAATAAATTAAAACCAAACAATTAAGTGCCTATTCTTCTTAACCTATTAAAATTAGAGCTTAAATGATAAGAAATTGAAGAAGTGATGTTGCTTCTTAATTCCTTGTGAATCACTTAGCTTATGCTTCACTGAGTAGCTCTAAAGGCATTTCATATCAGTCAAACTGGTAGCAGGTGTTGTTATTTTATAGAGACAGTTTTAACTGTTAGATCAGAAATCTAAAGTGTGCTGTACAAAAGATATCTCAAAAGTTTAGTGTATCAAGGTTTGGGTGGATTCTCATCCTCAGGTTACTGGTGATGTTGCAATCCCATGTATACGTCACTAGAGTACATTCTCAGGGCCCTCTTATCAGTCACCAAAGTGCTGTTTGATGAGGGTTTCTCGTCCTCTCTTTGATCTATATTTGAAGAGGCAAGTGCAGCTGTAGTAGTCATTGAGAATCTTGCAATTTGCCCAATCAGTCAAGCCAAAGATTAATATGTTGGCAAAATTTCCATTCTGTCTGTTGGCCTTGACCAAAATAGTTTGCAAATGAGCAGCTGAAAATTTGCAAATGTTGGGCTTTGTGGCCATAAAATAACTGATGAAATGTCAGGCTAGCTAATTAAGTATGTTTTCTGGTGTTAACGTATTTTGAAATAACTACTAAAGCAATGAAATTGTGAAACAGTTTCTAAATATATTTATGTCTTCATTGTCCTCTTTTGTGATAAAGATTTCAGCTCTATTATTACAATTTAAATCATTTGTAATAAGTTTCAAGAATACTGACGCATTTAAGTGGCAAAAGTTCTTTCCTGTGGAGAAGTTTTATTTAAATGTTGAAATACTAATTATTTCTTTAATTAATGGTAATTTAAATTTTTAATTTAACTCAAAATTCAATCAACATGATACTTAAATTACTTTTTACTTTTATAATTCCATATCTGATTTGAATTTTAGAATCATTTGTTTATAGGAAGCCAGTTTGCAAGTCTGTATTTAAAATATAAGCATCAATAAAAACATTTACTTTGCAAATATAAAGCATCATTTTGTTGTTAAATCTTGAGTAATGTTAAACACTAAACGTGAAAATATAAATTAATCAAATTTAAAAATGCAATTTGGAATGCAAATGGTTAAATTGAGCCTTAAAGGTCA
>BMAW01111765.1:140116-153394 GCA_019974015.1 Nephila pilipes
GTGTGTGTGTGTGTGTGTGTGTGTGTGTGTGTGTGTGTGTCATCAAATTTTCGATCGTTAATTTAACCAACTTCCCATCAAGCTAGAGCTTTGAAATTTTGGGAATCGTTCGTACTCGCCTAACAATGCAATATTTAGACGCTTGCGACAGGTTTTAACTAATATTTCAATAATTTTAATAAGTCAAAATATTATTTCCTCTCGGCGCTTTTAGGATTGAGAAAAAAATTTCTTTCCCCCTCTGGGAACACCGGGCACTCCCCACGCCGCATGAGGTATCTTAAAACTTTTGTACTCACAAAGGGGAGATTCTATCTCCGAAATAGTAAGGGTTGCTGACTTTTAGTCAGTAATCATTCGCAAGAAAGAAAGTTCCCAATATTTAGCGCCATGTCTTATCACAATAATTTTTTCTGAATTCTGGTTCCCATTTTTCTTAATAGAATGACTTACAAACTTTCAAATGCATGTTTTGATTTTATGAGTATTATGAATTTTTTAATACGCTCACAAATGTCTCTTTTTAAGTAAATTTTAAAGTTAAATAACGAACAGTTTTAACTAATATTTCAATAATTTTCTCTAATAAACTTTGCCACCATATAAAAACGTTGTTTTTAAAAACGTTGGTTTTTATATCGAATTATTTTAATTATTATTGTTTTAGGTGTTAAAGAGTTTCATATATTTGTGGGTATATAACAAATTAATTATAAATAAATTTAAAATGCTACATGTAAAGAATTAAAGCTTTTAAGTTTTTCTTTTCAAATTACAAATAAATTTTAAATCATAGAAAGGGTAAAAGAAAACTGAATTTTTTTTAATTGCAGAAACCTAGGAAAAAGAAAATTTCACAACAAGCAATTAAAAAAGAGATGACATACCTGAAATAATACCAGACAAAAATAGCAATTAAGTAAAATATAAATCATGAATTATATGCGAGTACACACACTCAAATATATAACTATACAGGTGGTTATCAAAATAATGGAATTACCTTCGATTTATGTGTATAAAAACTCTTTTATTAGTTAGTATGTGTAGTACCGCCTTTAGCATGTAATATAGAATACATTCGCATAGGAATCCATTCATACAAATTCTGATTAGTGTTTAGAGGAACATTGTACCATTCTTTATGGAGATAATATGAAAGTTCTCGGAGAGACGCCAGTGGAGAATTTCGATTCCGAATTGAACGCTCTAAAATATACCATAACGATTAAATTACACTCTATAACAAGAAAAAAAGGACGCACTAAGAAGTAATTGTCCGATGGAGACAAAAATTGGCGGATAGGAACATTATGTACAGAAAAGAAAATGATTAAAATTTCAGAAAAGTTTAATAATTTATTTTAAAGTTACATAGTAATGAGCTCAATAAGGTGTTAACCTCCCCCCAGCCTGGATGCAAGTTGCCACACGACGTGCCGATGAGTGTTAAGGCTCCCTCTCTTGCGGTATTTCTTGCCAAATTTGATCCAATTGTCAGGATAGGTAATCAACTTTCCCTGGTAGATGTGGTTACCTTCCCATTATATCCCAGACAAGATCGATTGGAGAGAGATCTGACAAGGAAGTGTTTGACAAATTGTAAGACAGTTCATAGCAATACGTGCCGTATGTGATGTGGCATATCTTGCTGAAAAATAAGTCCAGGGTATTGTAAGAGGAACGGTAGCAAAACAGGTCTCAAAATGTCGCCGACGTACCACTGTGCTATAAGTGCGCCTCTAATGACGACCAAAGGGGTCCGGCTATCAAGGGCAATGACCATAACTTACTGTTGAGGGTTGTGACAAGTGGCTTAGAAATTACTGCTCCATCTTACATATTCTGTTTCTGAAGGTGCTTTCTAAATATAATAATTGACACTGGAGAATCCAGATGCTGAATGAACTCTGCGGTCACTTTTGCAACAGTTGTTCGATTTTTAGACATTGCAATCTACTTCAATATCCGTTGGTCTCTTTCACTGAACTTCTCTTTCCGTCCACTATTTTGCTTTACCGAGATCGTCTTACAACGCTGTGTGTATGTTGTCATGACTTTAGATACCGTACCTCTAAAAAGGTCTAAGAGTTTGGATGTTTCAGTCACAAATGATCCAGCTAGATGGGCTTCTATATTTTGGCCTTTTTAAAAATCTGAGAGGTCCAGCATTTTACGCATTGGAAAAAATTCAAAGACTTATAGAATTTCAATAAAGCTACCACATATACTACCAGAATATATACATTTGTATTCATAAAAAAAACTGGTAGCTATTATTATATTTTAATGCTTACGAAAAGAATTCAAAAATGACACTTTTATTCACAGGTGTTTCCATAGTTTTGATCACCACCTGTATCTCTCTCTCTCTCTCTCTCTCTCTCTCTCTCTCTATCTCTCTATATATATATATATATATATATATATATATATAATATTCCACTTTCCTTTAAAATATTTTTTTCATATATGTTCATTACAAGTTAATTCAGAAATACTGAGAATTCTGTAAATTGATCATTATAAACCTCTTGAAATCAATTTACGATAGAAATATTACTTTTCTCTTGAATGCATAAATTATATAGAAATTGAATGATACCATTATATCATTTTTTATATATAGCATTTATTAATGATATCCCATTTTATCCTTTATCATTTTTATAAGGAAGAAATTACCTCTTGCTTTTTTTAAAATCTTTCACTTAATAATCAAATTAATCATGCCTGAAAGGCTCACATTATATATAATTGTATATATTACGCCCTAAATGCATATTAACCTCACATTCATTCATTTGAGCTTAAGTATAGACAATGCATGTAATGTTCCTTTTCGAATATCACTGGGTAAAAAAGATCCATTAATATAGAATAGTCAACTAAGTCTTGTAGTACCTTATTAATATCCAATCTTGGAGTCTGTAAGACAAAAATTAATTTGGTCACTGTAGTTGAGAATTCATAGTTGTAGGAATTGAACCGGATTTCGGAAATGAAGTTAGTCAGTAACCATTGAACGGAAATTTTTTTTCTCTCTAGTGGAGTACTATTTTATAAGACATTAAAAATTGATGAAATTGTTTTGTTCATGTATTAGGAGGATATTTTTTCTTAAACTAAATTATAAGTTTATATGACGCTTTTCATGCCTTCTGTAACGTGTTAATTAAGAAAATTCTTTGAATGAGAATTTACATTTATAATTCTCAGCATCTACGATTCATATTTTAATATGTTAATAAGAATGTATTAAACATTTAATTCTAGGTACGTGGAATTATCAGAAATACTGTGATGCACTGGATTTTGAATAGAAATGAAGGATCGGTTACACCTAACTTATTTTTTTATACAGTAGTTACGTACCTCAAAAAATCCTGCAAAAAAGTATGCAATTTGTGTATTAAAAGGGAGATGTGTTCCATATAATCCGAAAATCATATTGCTTAAAATAAAATAATTATGATTATATTAATAATAATTTGTGTTGTTGTTGCTGAGTATTATCTGAAGTACTTCGAATCCTAGCTATGGACCAAGCGGATACCTAATGAAAAATTCATCATCAAAATTCTTCAAAAGTTTAAGAAAAGACTATATGTCATATGCTTATAGAATGTGATTATTTATCAAATGATTATTACATTTATAATTAATCCCCTGAATTTAGGAAACCGTGTGATGCAGCTGAAAGTCATTTTATACAGTGAATTATGCTACTTTTAAACATGATACATCTTGGAATAACAAAGAAATGCTTACCAATTTTATGGTCTATAATATAAAAAGGTATGCATTTAAAGGATTCAAAACTTGAAGAACAGTTATTATAAGACTATTGTTTTTAAAAGCAGTACCGAGCTTTTGATTATTTAATCACAATGAAGTAAAACGCTAAAATACATAAACGGAATATATATGTCTTTTACATAATCTTTAAGCTTTATGTAGTTAAATTAAGGTCTACCCGAGCCCAAGAAATCCTTTCAGGTGGTGTCCATCTCCATTTTTGTAGTCTATATATCTGGAGAGCTAATTACTAGCTAATGTACAGGCCGAGTAGACTAGCCTGAAGCTGAATGCTCAGATAACATCCTAAGCGAACTTTGTAATCATTTATTGACCACAGAGGGATGGATGGGTGACTTTACTTATGATCAGAAACTAAAGCCAAAACCAATGGGAATCGGACTTGGATCGACATTGTTTGCAGTCAAACACGGTAATCACTATACCACCGTGGTAACTTTCTAAATCTTTTTTACATCAAAATACAGTAATACATGACGTCATTCTGTTAAATCGTTAGAAATACATCGAACGATATACATATTACTGAAAAACTATTTCTTTATTAAATATTATTTAGACTTATTCAAATAAAATGCACTCTACAACAACAACAACAAAAAAAAACACTGACGCATCAAGAAAGAGTTGCCCGATTGTAATGTAATTTCGTACGCATAGATATTTGAACCAAAAATAAAATGATTAAAATTTGGTGTCCAATGAATGAATAGCGGGAGCTATAGCGCATTGGAACTGCTTACTTAGAAGAAGAAGCGATTCTCAATTTGAAGTCAAATTTTATGTTGCATTGCAATTCCGGATACCTTTCAACAACTGAAAAAATGCATCACCGCAGGAATCGAAATCATTACGAGCAACTGCCAGAGTTTCAAAGAGGTCGCATCTTTGGATTGAAAGAGGCAAGTAGTTCAAATTGTAAAACCGCTCGTCATATGGGTCGGAGCGATGCGACGATTAGAAGATGCTGGCAGGAATGGGTGGACAATGGCTGATTTCAGCATCATGATGGAAGTGGTCGACCTAGAGCCACAGCCCATTGGGAGGACAGAGTGATTGTCAGAGATGTCACAACGCCTGATTGTTCGTTATCAACCATCAGACGTGCGACACGTACGCGAGTGTCAACCATGACCATTCACAGACGGCTGATAGAGCTAAATCTACCCTATTACCGAACGCTACGCCACCTGCCACTCGTGCCTGCACACTGTCGAGCCAGATGACAGTGGTGCCTGGCTCGATCAGGTAGGAATAATGCTGATTGTGGACGTATAATATTTTGCGACGAATACGACTTCCAACTATGTCCTGAAGATCATCGAAGATGTGTCTGGAGGAACCCAGGGCAGCGTGTTGATCCTGCTTTCACTATTACACGCCACACAGGGCTTCAACCAGAAGTTATGATCTGGGTGCCGTTTCCCTTAATAGCTGGACCTTTTTTTGTCATCATTGGAGGAACACTTACAACACAGCTGTATGTCGACGACATTATGAGACCTGTTTTGCTACCGTTCCTCCTTTTTTTAAGACCGGTATCTTGATTTATTTTTCAGCGAGATAATGCAAGGCCACATACGTCATGCGTTGCTATATGTACTGTTTTACATTTTATTAAATACTTCTTTGGCAGACAGATATCTCTCCAATCGAGCATGTATGGGATATGATGGGAAGGCGACTGCATCTACCAGGGAATGTTGATGACCTCGCCCGACAATTTGAACAAATTTGGCAAGAAATACCTCAGGAGACAATCAGGGAGCTTTATCACTCTATGTCACGTTGGGTGGCAGCTTGCATCAAGGCTAGAGGTGGTCAACACCTTATTGAGCTCGTTACTTTTTAACCACATAACTGCGAAATAAATCATTTAATTTTTGTAAAATTTTAACAATTTTCTATTCTGTACACAATTTTCTTGTCCTCCAATTTTTGTCCCTATTGGACAACTCCTTCTTAGTGCGTCATTTTTTTGTTATAGAGTTTATTATGTATGTAGTATTTATAATAATTCTAAATATACTGAACAAATGTGTATCTTGAAATTAAAAGCTGAAATTTTATTGAAATTTTTTTTATCATTATTACACTGGTGTACAAAAGTTCTGCAGAGTCGTGAAATATACAAAATGTGAGTAAGTAGTGACAATGTGTGAGTAAATGTATTCGAATTAACTTATAGATTATCCTCCGTTGAAGTTGAATTTTTGTGGGTATTCAAAATATTTCAGTCGATGTCTTGAAGTGTAAAATGCCTGTGCATGCAGGAAGGAAGATAAACCAATTTATTCAGCATAAGGCGTTTCGATAAGTTTTGTACAATGTATGTGTGATGGAATGTTAATAATAATTACGTAGAATGAATTAGGGCACAAAGATGACAACTGGACACGTGCGTGAAATGAAGAATCATAGAAATGCTTGAATCCGATGGTTACAAACCAACGATTTATAAATGTGTCTCAGCATGTGATCTCCAGACTGAGGAAGAGATTTGGAAGTGCAATAAATAATAAACTACGATCTGTACCAGATCGAAAGAGAGTTATAATTATTCCCAAGACCGGTATCTGTCAATAGACACGCAACGTCAGATGGACAGTTACGGCAGAGAATTGGTTCAACGCTCACATACATCATTGAAGTATGAGTTTCCAGATAAACTGTTTACAGGAGATTCAATCATATTCGTCTCTAGACCAGCAGTATGCATTTCCCTAACATCCACACATTTATGCTTGTTTAAACTGGATATTAGAACATTATTACTGGAATTTGAGACTGTGAGCCAATGCAATGTTTAGTGTTGAATCCGGTTAAACACAAATCTTCATAGGTTAACGATATGGTGTGAACTTAGAGGTATTTGTACCCCAGAAAATCACAGAAAGACACCGTTTTCTATCAAGGAGATTCATGGTGGAAGTAGGCATCATGCTGGATGGTCAGAGAAACCTCCATATCTTTGAGATGGGGTCTGTGACTCCTAAAAGATACAGATATGAAGTTCTTAAGCCTCATGTTCGCCCATTTTGAGATTATATTCATTTGGACTTCATAATTATATATGATAATCCATCTTGTCACCTCATCAACGATCTGTTAGAAACGGAAATCATACAACTAATGCCGTGGCCTGCTCCTTGACCTCAAATCAGCTTAATATCTTATTTTACTTATGACAAATATTTGTGAACTAATGCACTAAATTACTGTAAAACTGTTTGAATATACTGTTCGTTGCGAATCCATAAGACTATTGCACTTCATCCTCTTTTACGTGTATAATGAAAATAGATTTAATTCTTTTATAAAATAAATTAAATTAGCAAATATTTACTGTAAAATTTTCAATTATAATACTAAACAACTCGAATCCTTCAATTACAGTTTTATAATAAGTATTTCTTTACAATGCAAAGTATTATGTTTAGAATAAATTGTTCTTCTAAAGATGATTGTTTGTCAAAAATTTTGTAAAATATTTATACAATTATAATCATCAAGAAGGCATGAACTCAATGCAAGAGTTTTGAAGCAAATATTCAGGGAACTTACTCATAACGTATGAATGAAATAACGTATTTAAAAATTGGACAGGAATAGTAACAACCAAATTTAAGCTCTTGAATTTGGTTACTACAATTAATTTTAAATTTTAAATATATATACTTATAATATTCAAGAGGGAAAATTGTTTTACAAATTGGTTTTGTGCATCAAACGTATTCCTTTCATAAAATTGATTCAAAATATATTTTTTAATATAAAAAGGACTTTTATTAAAATTTCGATTTAAATAAATAAAAAAAAAGGCTTGAATTCGGGGTGTTTCGTTTGCGAGAGATAGATACATGAAATAAATCACCATATCAGATGGCCTGAGTAAATCTATTTATTTCTAAAATTAACAACGACTTTCTGTAATTACTTCTTTATAAGATTAGTTTGTAATAAATTTCATGTACCATATTTCTGATTACTTATACAGCATTTATGTAAAAAATACCAATAAATCTATATGTTTTTAAATGGTATTTATATGTATATTGATTCGTTTTCACATATAAAGGTGTTGCACTCAAGGATAAAAAATATTATTAATTATACAAATGTATCGACAATAGATCAAAAATAATTTGAATAAATTAGGTATTTTTAAGTTGAAATTATACAAGCATTTCCTTTCGGGATTTAGTCTTAAAAGTTTATTGGTAGAGTAAAGTACAGTTGACCATTTGCGTCAAACCTCAAAAATGTCGCTAAACGAGGCGATGGCAATAATGGAAAATATAAACTCAAACATGGCTTTCCTATTCAGCTATTAGACATAACGAATTAAAAGCTGTAAACTTCGAACATTTCAAAATTAACCAATGGTATAACCTTGTGGATCCGAAGACTGGTGTGCGAACACAAAAGTTTGAGATAGTGGGGTTCGGACAAATGGAGCAATAGAAAGCATTGCGGAACTACACACTATCCCTCAAATTCATACATAGATGAATGTGTTTGTTGCCAGATTCACAATTAAGAGGATCCCTTTGTTCCTATTTCGATTGGAATTAGAGAATTTTAGACGCCGAAATGACTGGTTCAAATTCAACTGGAATTGTTCCAGTGTTCACATTCGATAGAAACATGGAACCAATTTTAATGCCGACGCAAAATATCGTTAACTTTCAAGGTCGAAGTATTGCCATCTTTCAAGGTGGATGGGATTTAACATAAATACCAATTTAACTTGAAGATAGAAAATATTCACTACCAGGCATAAAATAACAAAACACAAAAGCTGCTATGTCAGTTAAAAAAAAATTTCCGCTATTCACTTCCCTTCTAAGAATGTCTTTTATTATAAATACTAGACATTAATTACCATTTTACTTACTTTTGTATACAATTTTGAAATTTAAAATTCAAATGTTTGAATTTCAATCGTCTAAAACTTTTTTCGTAATTTTCACGTTATTTGAGATAAATATATCGATACACTTTTACTTGCATTAACTGCTTACACAAAATGCTGCAATGTGTTACGATGCTTATTGTATTGTTTAGATAAATAGATTGATTAGTTTTAACATTACGTTAGACGACAACGTTACAACACGAGGGCTATTGGGGACGGATTTCGTAACTCTCAACCTCTGTCAAATGATGAGGACGATACCTGAGTTGGCACCTCTATCTCTTAACTTCCACTCCATGCCAACGGGAAGATTTTGAGAGTATACAGATTTAACGTGCAACAGGCCCGACTACACTATGGGTATTTAGTGGCACCAAGGCTCCAACCCAAGACTCGACAAAAACCGCCGGCCACGATTTGCGACTATAACCTCTACTCTACCGCGGCCCATATTTCCAAAGAAAACGTCAATTATAATTTGAATTACGATTCAAAATCAATGAATTCTTAAGATCCACTTCACCGTTTCTTTAACGTCATTTTTAGTGAACAAAAGCCGTTCAAATGAAAAATGCTGGCTACGAATTATTACTTATAAGCTCGTATGAAAAATATTAAATATTTATTTTACTTTCTAATATGATTTACAAATGATTTAATGAATAAAGGGGGGGAAAGAAAACAAAAATTTATTATTGTACTCCTCTATAATCCTTCACTTCGTCTATCCGACCTGTCAGTGATCCGGCGTTTTTACACGTGAAAATTATTATACAGCAAATTCTTTTACACATTCTTTTTCAATGGAATAATGTAAGCTATCAATATAAACATAAATTTCGTATTATAATTTTAACTATTTCATGTGTTTCACTCTTTATTTGCATGACTTCTATTAAGTTTTATACAATAATAAACGTAATTTTTACTATTTAGTTAAGTCTGTTAGCTCAAGTCTTGTCTTATTCAAAATACGGATAACTTTTTTCAAAACTTTTTGTAGACGTTTAATATTGTTTAAAACAAAAATCAAATCCCGTTACTTTAAAAGATCTATCTAGAGATGTTCTAAATAAACCTTTTATCTTTTTCTGGGTCTTAAATTGCTTAACTTTCGTATTAATTATATTTTTATAGATATTTCATTCGCATTCTGTTGCTTATGATTATTTGTTAAGTTTGTCTTTTTTCTTAACGTTATTGAAAAAAGTTTCCTAAATGGACTGGATAAATCATATAATTAATATTTTGGGCTGTATTCCAATATGTACTTGGCATACCCATATTCTGTATTACACGCATAAATATTACTTTTCCTTAAACTATCGGGTGGTCAAATAATCATAATATTACTCAAACTTTCACAAATTGAAAACAATTAGTTCGAACAGACTAATTTCCTTTGGCACAGCTGTATATTATCGAGACAGGTACGAAAGATCATTAACGACAATTACCTTTCGTAATCAATAACTTATAACATTCTTTTATTACTTTGGGGATAGAAATCCATTTTCAATCCTCTCAATCCTACTCAAAATTCACAATATTAGTTGAAATATCGAATTATTCCTTCTCCAACTCGGACACAGTTTTCCAAATACCACACGCATTATTCGGCCGTCTTTTACCCTAGATACTCATCAATTTTTAAAGGTTGTGTAAGAATTATTTTATTCTTTAAAGTACTCCATGTGTATTTGAGGAAAACCAGATACAGGTCACTAGGAAAATCCAATATTTCCCCAGTAAATTGAGTAATTTGGAGGTAAGAATTTGTGTTCGGATTGTGTTGAGTATAATTATGAAGATAAGTGTTCTCTGTGGGAGATAAAAATGACAAATGTTCAATATTTGTATAATTTGGCTTTGATCATAACTAAGGAGGTGTATCATTTAAATTCACGATGCATGTTAGTTTTTATTTCCAGGAAGCAAAAGAAAGTACGCAATGATATAATTTTTAACAATGTTATCCCTTAAACAAGAGTTTTTTCTCCTTGTTTCTAAATAAACATTGTAATAAATAACCGTTGTAAAACAATAAAAAAATAACTGTATATTTATGCCAAAATTTATTCAATTAAATTCCGTTTTTGGTTCTTAGAATATTGGTAACGTTAATTGTTAAATATTTATTACTATTCATACAAATATTTCTAACAATGCAAGGCATATCTGTAATTTTAAATAAATTAAGTTTGCTTTCATTAGTCACTAGCTACAAAATTAATTATTCTCAGTAGAAGGTCTTATGAACAACATTTAATTTGTCAAAAACTCTTGCAAAAATTAATAAAATAAATTAATTAATTAAATTAAAGAGGTGGACAATTTAAAAACGTTCTAGACACCCAATTTCCGCTTTTTTATAATTACCATTAAATTAATCAGTTAAATATAAGACATGAAGTAAACGATGAAACATCGAGAAATAGACTATAGTAAATTTTCCCGATAACAAAATTAAAGTAAACGATAAATTACTAAATTGAATATATTAAAACTACATGTAATTAAAATTAAAGCAAACGATAAATTATTAAACTGTTTATATTTAAGATAAATATAATTAAAATTAAGGGAAAAGATAAATTATTGATTTTAATATATTTAAGTTACATGTAAATAAAATTAAAGCAAACGATAAATTATTAAATTTAATATGTATAACTAAATATAATTAAAATTGAAGCAAATGATAAGAAATTGAAAAGTGATCTGTTACGCCAATTTATAGTCACTTAAAGCAATAGCCACTTGAGTGGCTCTAAAGGCCATTCTTTTCATCAATCAAAACTGTTAGCAAGGTGTTATTGTTATTTTATAGAGAGACAGTTTTTAACTGTTAGATCAAAACCAAATTATTACTGTACAAAAAGATATCTATTCAAAAGTTTAGTGTATCGAGTTGTCTCATCCTCGATTCGAACAAAGTGTTCCAGATGCCATATACGTCACTTGAGTACAATTCTCCTGGAGCCTCATCAATCTTTAAAGGTCGTGAGAGGTTTCCCTCGTCCTCTCCGATTTTGATCTATATTTGAAGAGGGGAAATAGATGAAAGCCTTGAAGTAAGTCATTAGTCTTGCCTGTTCACTAATCAGTCAAAAAAATAAGATTAATATGATGGCAAAATTTCCCATTCTGTCTGTGTTATGCTTAGTGACGAAAATAAGTTTTTGCTGAGAGAAGTAAACGTGAAAAATTTGCAATCGTTGGGGCTTTTGATTTATTTTTAAAATAACTGATGAGAAATGTCATTGAAATTAATGATGTACGTTTTCAGGTATTTAACGTATTTTAGAGGATAACTACAAAGGAAAATACACAATGCAAGTGGCGAAATAGATTTCTAAATGCATAAATATTTATTTTTTTATCCTCTTTTGATAAGATTTCCATTCTATTATTACAATTAAATCATTGTAAAAAATTTCAAAGAATTCTGACGCACATTTAAGTCGCAAAAAGTTTGTTTCTTTCCTATTAGTTGCTTTTATTTAAAATATTGAAATTACTAATTATCTTTTAAATTAATGATAATTTAGTTTTTAATTGCTCAAAGAGATATAATCAACGCGATACTTATATTACTTTTTTTTTTTACTTTTATAATTCCCATATTTTGATTTGAATCTTAAGAATACATTTGATTTTTATACGAAACCTGGTTGCAAGTCTGTATTTCTCAGCAAAACAGTATTTTGCAAATATTATAAAGCATCATTTTGTTTGGTAAATCTTACATGAAAGTTAAACCTAAACGTCAAAATATAAATTAAATCAAAATTTTTAAAAATAATTTGAATGCAAATGGTTTAATTTGAGCATTAAAAAGAATAGAAGGTTATTGTGCACCCACATACGATGTGATTGTTTTTTAACGTCGTAAAGAGAAGCAACACGAGGGTTATTGATGACGAACCTCGTACTTTTGAACCTCGGTCAAATGACGAGGATAACACCCGAACTGGCTCATGCCTTTCTAAGCTTCCACATCATGCTGAAGAGAAAACTTAGGACCAAACTTTAAAATATATTTAACGTTTATCAGTCCATCTACATAAAGGGTCTCTCGTAGTATCAGGGATTGAGCCGACGACTCAACGAAAACAATGAAAATTTTGCATCAAAAAAATAGTAACTTGTATATTACTGAACGTGATTAAAGTCTAATTTTAAAAATATTTTTCAGAAAATGCAATATTTGTGTTACTGACAACAAAAAAATGTTCTATATACCATTACAAGAAATAAACTTACATGAACATATCACCATGTTTAGGAATTCAACAAACATGGAGTACAAAATGCACACAAAACTAAACTAACCGTTTGTTCGTGAACTTTCGAATAAAGATCACACACTCATATATATATATATATATATATACAGAGAAAAAGGTATAGATTCTTGTCTGCTCTATAGTAACAAAATTTGCATAGCAGCAATAGAGCAGAAGATACAGAAAGATTTACAAATTATGCAGAATAAATTTGATCCTAATTATAATCTTGGTGATAAAAATATATATATA
>BMAW01111767.1:0-13263 GCA_019974015.1 Nephila pilipes
AAAAAAAAAAGCAGAATCTGTAATATCGTTCCACAGTTACATGTGTTTGTAAGACCGATGATATAATTTTATGACTATTTGGTACTTGTCTATTGTAGCGGCGCCTGATAATTAATCGCCAAGCGACAAAGAAATATCGCCAAGTAGGTTGTATAAAAAGATAGGCTTCACGAGTTTGGCGACGACTTGGCGTAATCGTAATTTGACGGGCGCCGTTATAACGGAAAAGTACCTACTATTTTAATTGATTTATTCTTTATTATTAACGTTACATTTAAAAGGAAGCCAGGAGCTATTGATGACGGACCTCGTGATTTTGAACCATGATCAAGAGACGAGGCTGGCTCCTGAATAGGCACTCCACTCTCTTAACATCCACATCTATCTCAACATGAGGATATTGTCCCTCGACCCATTTTATTTCCATCAGCTTCTTTACATGACAGGTATTTTGGGGATTGGCTTGGCTTTTTTTCAGTACCATCGCACTAGTAGCAACACGAGGGCTTTTGGCGACGGACCTCGTAATTTTGAACCTCGGTCAAGTGACGAGGACGACACCTGAGCTGGCATCACCTCTCTAAACTTCCACACCATGACAATTAAGGCTAGAATTCACGATCAGGAGTTCACACCCCCCCGACCACGATCACTCTACTCATGATGAGATGTATTTATGACAGCGGTCGCCGAGAGGTCATGATCACGCTTTTGCAACCGGCATTGTTTCAGTCGAGCCGTGAGTTCGAGTCTTGATTCCGCAAAAAACCCATCGCTATCGAGCCATTGTATTCTAAATCTGTTTGGGCTCAAAGTACTTATTTGATGTGCTGTGGAAAATAGGAGAACGGGGACCAGGTCATATGTGGCCCTCGTCACTTAACCGAGATTCAAAACTACGAGGTCCGTCCCCAGTATTTCTAGGGCCGCGGTAGCCTAGTGGTCAAGGTCATGGACTAGCGGCAGGCGGTTTTCGCTCAGTCGCGGGTTCGGGCCTTGGCCGCCAAAGACCCGCCGTGTAGCCGGGGCTGATGCACGTTAAATCTGTTTGGGGCCCAAAGTCCTCCCGTTGACGTGGTGTGGATGTTAGGAGAGGGGGGTGCCAGCTCAGGTGTCGTCCTCGTCACTTGACCGTGGTTCAAAATTACGAGGTCCGTCGCCAATAGCCCTCGTGTTGCTTCTAGTGCGATGTTAATAAAAACTAAACTAAACTAAAATCCCAGTATTTCTGATGTTGCTTCTAAGTGCGACGTTAATAACCAGTCAATCAATGTGAGTAAAAGTTTTTTTTAAAATGATTTTAAGATTTGATGATTCTTTTTGTAGTTGGAATCTAATTTCAATCGCATCAAACACTAATCAGTTTTATTAGTTAATAAGATGTTAATTATAATATTTCTTATAATACTTTATTATAATAATTAATAGTGTTATTTTGTGCCTTTATTTGTAAATGTTACACGTATTAAATAAAACACATGACTTTGCTTTTTCTCGAGATGATCAAACATTTAGTTAAAATTTCTTCATTACATGTTAGTTTCAATAAAAACGCGAATTTTAGAAAATCTCATTTGTACGATAATACTTCCCCCTTCGGCGAATGAAAAAATTAATTCTAAAAATAATGTTTATGCATACCCCTACAGTTGTAATAAACACATTACATTATATATATTGCTGATTACATTCATGTGTGGAAAAAAATTTCTACACTCCAAATAATTAAGTTCTTTATTCATATTAAGACTTCCGTTTTAAAGGATTATTGATTACAATTCTTATACTTTTTATACTAAAGTAATCTTTTTTTAGAAAAATTTTTCATCATTATCTTTTAAAATATGCAAAATTTAAATTATGTATTTTGCGCTGTAAATTCTCTTGATAGTACGTTGTTGATGTGATTCGTGCTTGGATGTTTATTTTGTGAAATCAAAATCTTTTAAAAAGAACCCCCACCCCATTTTAGGAAAATAAAGTAGATGGCAATATACATTCCACACATTTCTTAATATTTATGTTTGCTGATTCAATGAGTATTTATCTTCCCGTCAAGAGGAAAAACATTTCCTTGTAAAATCCAATAACAATTTAAATCCTAAAAGCATACTAATACCTTCATTTTGCTCATGAAATCTCTAAGGACAAAAATATATTTCCTATCTTTCTTGTTATCCGAGTAGATTTGTTGATTCTTGTTGAACGACAATTCATTTAGGTTTCCCCTTCCCCTCCCTTATTCTACTAAAAATCTACTTTTTAAAACTGAGTGAAGTGTTACAGAAAAATAAATCATTTACGCCGAGAGTGAATGCATGTTCTGTAAATTTCATTTCTTCTTATTCGCTTCCAATCTTGTTTCTGGTGGATAGCAAAATACCATCAGACGATTTTACAATTATCAATAGACGTCGCTGCTTTCGTTTTCGAGGCTGCCGCCTTTTTCGCCTTCTCTGTTCTATCCGACAGAACGAATTTCGCGTTCCACATGCGAGCGAAATAGAACGGCGAGGAACTTAGAACTTTTAACCGTGTTAGTAAATGAACAAATTTTTTTGCTTCTCTTCTTGAATGAAAGATAATTGAATGAAGCGTGAAGAAAATTGCTGCGTTAAGGGCATGAAATAAATGAAGAATTTCTTTTATCTTCGGTAAGTTTTATCTATTTTTTGATGTGATGGAATTTCTGAAATACGCTTAATTTGTTTTAGTTTTTTTTTTAAAAAGAATTATGTTACTGTGTTGATTCAAAAAAAAAATAATCTTAAATTTCCTTTTAAAGTAGTTTTTCTTTTTTTAAAATATCCTCGGATGATTTTCCGAAATTACTTTAATTAAAGACAGTTCTTAAATTTTCGAACATTTTCAATGTATATTTATACTCTTTTTTTTCTGTACTTAAAACCTATAAATAAAACAATATGTTGCATCTTAATTAACTTGTTTTCCAGAAAATAACATTTTATCTTTTCAACCGTTGTGTAACTTTTAAGATATTTAGAATGTTTTTTTATTGTTTTTAAGAGATTTTCTATATTCTCAAGACCATTATAAAATTCTGTAGTAATAAACTGGTCCATATTATATTATAAAGCTGATTACAGAAAAAAAATGTTATTTAGTAATAAGCGCAGTTTATTTATTTGTTTTTTCATAAAAACTCGCAAATCGTAATATTTATAAAAACCAAATGAGGTATTTTTGTAATTTTCGTAGATCAATTTGCTACTTTGGGAAAAGAGTTATTTTTATTAGCTAAGCTTACAACTTATTACTTGTTATTATTATTAAATTACATAAAACTAAAATTTTGGTTAAATGAGTGTTAAGATAATCAAATATTCATGTTATAAATATTTATGTATTATTGGAAATCAAAACAAACAAAAAAATATTTAGCGCTTTCTTCTCATAACTTGCTTAATTATTTGTCATAGAAGGTCGTTGTGTCAAATTATGAATTGGAAACGAGCAAAATATACAAGATGTATTTTATTGTATTTGATCTTTTGTGTTTTATCTCTATGCTTTTCATTCCATAATTAGTGATCTGTATATTCGTGACCCAATTAAACACACCCTTATCACAGGGAATAACATGAATTATTGTAGCTCAAGTATATTCCTTGTAGAAATCCAGGATCTTAATGTGGTCTAGTGTGGAGTTTTAAAGAAAACAGATGCAATTCAAAAGTAGTTATCGTTCTAATTTTTTTAATTAATTTTTTCCCGCCAAGGTAAATTAATATTCACGGAATTCATTGCAAAAATTCTTTATTTTAAACTTAAAAAACAATAAATATATGATCAATATACGCACTATTTTATGAGCCTATTTTTTTTAGTAAGAATTTTTGTGTATTTTAGAATTCATTATTCCGTTAACGGTTACAAGTTCATGATCTAATTCTAAGTCCATTAAGTATGATAATGATTGTACCGACATATACTCCTATATTTTGCTTATATATTTCTAAAAAATTAACACATAGAAATGAAACGGGTAAAATTTAAAAGAGAGAAGGTGAAAAAAATTGAACTGAAATAAACTATAATTGAATGATATAACATTATAAAATATAATATAGTAAAAAAAAAAAACTATTTTCATAAAAAAAAATGGTTCATTTTGAATTGTCTCAGAAGAATTTGATAGTTGCTTATCTGTGCAATATATATATATATATATATATATATATATATATATATATATATAAACATTGAAAAGAATAAAATCATGACAGACGATATGCTTACATTTCGTACATTGATTTTAACGGAAGTTATTTCTCACAAGGTGAATGAAATTTATTCACTTGACTCACGATGATGACTTCGACACCGCAAAAAAATGGCCACTGTATGTGGTTATCAGTTATGGCAAGCAGTTAAACATTATTAGAGGTTATTGAACAAAATCATATGCCCATTTCTCGTCGACATCCGCTTATATTCTCTTTCCGATAAAATGATTTCTTCTCTTAAGAAAATCAAGACGTGCAGGAAATTGTAAAATACTAAATATTACACTCCTTATTTTTTTATGACATATAACTTTTAAAATTATTGGCAGAACTTTCTTTGTGTGCCTGATGACGATATTCCAATCATTCTATAGAATTATAAAAATTTCCTTTCTTTCTCTTTGTTGAATATGACATGATTTTTGTGATCTTATTAGACAGATTTAAAAGTATTTCTTAAATATATAAAATATTTTATACCTGATGTATGAAACAATTCAGAAAATATAACTTTTTAAATGATATCACAACAATTTCTTTGAAAAATTATTGAGTTTTGTAAATTTAAGAATTTTAATTTTCTTCTTTTTTTTCATATCTAAAATAGTTTTTTAAAAATAAGGCATTATTTAGGTAAAAAGTATCTTTGCTTCACTATAAATACAAGTATTTTCATTTTTTTTATTCAGTATAAACATTTTTGAACCCTATAGTGTACCATAATGTATTTTTTCAAAAAAGTGTACATGATCTCAAAAATCATGTCCACCTTCACTTAAGAAGAGAAAATTATTGTGACTAAAAATTACTTTTATAATGCTATATATTTATTACAATATGATTATTAGGGACAAAAAATCTGGGTTCTACCAATAATTTGAAAAGATATATGCCATAAAAATTAGAAATCTTAAATTCGATATTTGTTATTCCCCTCGCCTGTCTACGTATTCTTAAATGTTTCCTTCCATAATTTCATAGTCCCTTTCACCCTGTATATAATTTTTTTTTTCATTCACATACAAAAATGTTCATTATAAATATGTACAAAAAATATTTAAAAATAGTTACGGACTAAAATAAAAAAAAAAAAAATTTTTTTTAATCAATACTTTACTTCCGGACATATTCTGAAGAATGTAATTTAGTTCCATGTTCTTTTAAGGAATAAAATTTCCAATGAAATAATTTCTAGATAACACTGATCTGAATAAATCAGTCTAATTACGTTTAATTTATTGATTATTATCGTTATACTTAAAATTGCACGACAGCTGTGACGACAGACCTCGTAATTTTCAATTTGGGTCAAATGCACCCAACTCTCCATATCAACTCAACAGGACATTGATTCTCGACAGATTTAACATGTTTCGAACCCGCTACATGATGGGTGTTAAGTGAATCGGAGCAGATGTTATTGGACTCAAACTTACGAGTCGACGGAAACATCGCCGGCTATGAGCTAACGATTAGGACTACTCGACTGCAGCGACTATATCAAATTCGGACATCACAGAGTTTTATTTGATTCTAGTCTCGATTTTTAGAAGTATTTGGGTCTGGCCCACAACATTGATGCTATTTTGCCAACATATTATCCCCCTCCCTTTCTATTTTACAACTGTCTGAGTTGAAAAGATGTTTCGGTGAAGGACCGAAAGTACCATCTATCGTGCTACCGAACTATTTTCATATTTTGCTTTACTTAGAAGAAAATATTTTATTTAATATACTTGTAAAATTATAGTTCGTTCGTTTCAATAATTTCCTTAGTTCATTTATTATTTTAAGTTTATACAGATCGTTTATTTAAACAACCAAATACACAATAACTTGCGGCGGCTCTCATCATCAACAATGCTAGGAGTAAAACCGCCTTAATAACTAGACCAACTGGGACGTCTCTTTTGGTCTAGTTGATAAAGCGCAGCAAAAAGCGCCCGGACAACATTTCTTCTTCGGACCTGGTGGTGGAGGGTTCAGAACGCCGCCGGCATTTCAAGGTCAGCAACTTTCTCCCCTTCCGTGGGGTCCAAAACGTCAAACGCCGAAGTGGTGACTAAGAATTTGAACACTAGATGGCATCACAGCTCAGAACTACTGGTTGCATATGCCCCAGACGTAAAACAAACAAAAAAAAAACTTGCCTGTTTGTGTAAAACTAAGACAACCGCAAATCACAACTAGTGATATATCAGCTACGGAGCACTCGTCAAAGATACTCACCACTCAACTAAAGACAGTCGATGATGTCAAATGGAAACTGTTCAAAACGAAACAGTGTACAACATGGAGGAGATATTTATTAATTGCAGTAACAGCTGAAAAAGCAACCTTCTCCACAAATATATCACGATGATACTGGAGGGGGAATATGCGGGGTCTCTCTTCAACAACAACGCAAGACGTTAAAAACCTTAATAATTAGCCCGAATGGGATGTGTATTTTGGTCAGTAGACGAAGGCTCAGCAAAATGCGGCCGAACAACTTTCCTTCTTCGGATCCAGTGGTGGAATGTTTCGAAACGTCGCCGGCACTCCAGGGTCATCGACTCTCTACACCTCCACGGGATTTAAAAATCAAACACAGAAAATTCATTGCAGTCTACTTTTAAGTAGTGATGAAAACATACTTTAAATCATGTACGTTTTTCATTTTTCTTAAAAAAATAAGAGGTAATTTTTTTTTTACCCTAGATTAGGGAGATTGTACTGATCTGAAACTACTGTGAAAAAAAAAATGAATTGAGGGTTGTCTTGAAAGTAAGCGTACTGAACCTCTGACATTCAAAGAGAATTTTTTTCGACTCAGTAAGCTTCATTATGTTGAAGATCCAAATCTTGAGAGAAGAATGTCTTCTCCTTTGTCTCAGTTGATTGAAAACTCTCGTTGCGGTCGCGGTACTCTAGAGGTCCTGGTTTCGAATTCGTGGCCGGCGATTTTCGTTCAGTCGAGGGTTCGAGCGTTGGCCGTGAAAGACCCGCCGTGTAGCTGAGGTTGATGCATTTTAAATCTGTCGGGGCCCAAAGTCCTCTCTTGGCGTGGTGTTAAAGTTAGAAGAGGGGTTGCCAGCTCAGGTGTCGTCCTCGTCACTTGACCGAGGTTCAAAATTACGAGGTCAGTCAACGATAGCCCTCGTGTTGTCTTCTCGTGCGACGTTAATTAAAACTAAACGAAACGGAACGAAAACTCTCGTTTTAATGCCGTGTTGAAACGAGTGTATCGAATTCGAAATTCTCCTCGTGCAAGTTGAGGGGTGTAATTGGGCTTCTTCTCGCGAAAGGTTGCTTTAAAAATTTCAATGAAATAAAAACTGTTTACTGTGATAGTGTCATGAATTATATTTAATGCATTACGGGTGGTGTGAGTTAAAAGTGGCAGAAAAAGAATGCAAAACCGTTTTACGACTCGAAAAATTATGGCCTTTGTTTCTTGGGATTCTGTAAAGAAATTTTCCTCGTTGAATTTTCGCCCCAGGCAGGAAGCAATTGTTTCAGAGGGGTTTGAAAAACCTTATAAAATTGCGGTGGGTGACGAAATAAAGTAAATGTTGTAATGTCTGTCCTTCATTATTTAACTATTCTGCCCTCTTTCCCAAGCACAGACTCCAATTGAAAATGCGTTAGAACAAGATAAAATATTTTATTAATAATCATTGAAAAAGGGATTAAGCGGAATTCGGGAGAGAATGACTTAACTCTCCAATCTTAGAGTATGGTATAAAAATGAATTCTTAGCTTACCAAAACACTCGTTTTGAATTCAACAATTCTCACTAACAGTAGCTTCATATCTAAGTACTTTGACTAAGAATCACTTCAACTCAAAAGATTAATTACGATACTTCAATCCTATTTACTAATAACTAAGCTTGCCGTTATCCTCTCTCTTCGTTTTCCATTCAATTCTATTTCATTTATATATTACTATCTCTAATTCGGTTCGTTACATTTCTTATCTTCACATAACTTGCCTAATCTTTTTAATTTTGGTTTTAAAGAAATTGTAGCTTTATGTAATTCAAGTTTCTATAAATCCTCCAAGGTTAGAAAAGAGAAAATCACGAATAACCGACGTCACAATGTGAAAGCAGAGAATGTTTACGTTGCGTGAAAATGCCCGTTCTCATATACCCAACGCCACAAAGTAACTCTTGTACTCATTCATTTGGGACATCATCAACCATCTCTTTCACAGTCCTAATCTAGCATCTTCAGATTTTCATCTTTTCAATTCTCTGAAGTCACTCATGGGATGTTAAAAGGTCTTCACCTGTCGATGAGGTCTACTATGGACCAATAAGGTGGCTACGGCAACGGCATAAATTTACGAGGGTCCTAATTTGAAGTAATAAATTTTATCCTCTCTTCAGAATTACTATTTTAACAATCTTTAATTCAGTGGAAGTTACAGAATTAATTTGCAATCAAAATTAAATAGGATCAGGACGCAAACATCTGGGAATCGCTGTGTGAAACAAGGTGACGGGAAATGTTTCTGACGACGGTATAAGCAATCTCGTTCCTCGGATCCAAAAGGGGCCGCGGTAGCCTAGTGGTCAAGGTCGTGGATAGCGGCTGGCGGTTTTCGTTCAGTCGCGGGTTCGATCCTTGGCCACCAAAGACCCGCCGTGTAGCCGGGGCTGATGCACGTTAAATCTGTTCGGGGCCCAAAGTCCTCCCGTTGGCGTGGTGTGGAAGTTAGGAGAGGGGGGTGCCAGCTCAGGTGTCGTCCTCGTCACTTGACCGTGGTTCAAAATTACGAGGTCCGTCGCCAATAGCCCTCGTGTTGCTTCTAGTGCGACGTTAATAAAAACTAAACTAAATCCTCGGATCCAAAAGTACATTTAAAAAGATAGCGAAAAATAGTGTTTGATGTACGTACGAGGTGCGGCTATTAAATAAAGAATTAGTTTTTTTTTATTAACGTTGCACTAGAAGCAACACGAGGGCTAATACCGACGGACCTCGTAATTTTGAACCTTGGTCAAGTGTAGAGGACGACATTTGAGCTGGCGCCCCCTCTTCTAACTTTCACGCCACGCCAACGGGAGGACTTTGAACCTCTATAGAATTAACGTGCATCAGCCCCAGCTACACAGCGGGTCTTTAGTGGTATCAAGGCTCGAACCCATGACTCAACGAAACCGCCGGCCGCCAGTCCGATGCTTTAATCACTAGGCTATCGCGGCCACGCTGTTTAGAGTGAAGCTTTCTGTTTCGAATGCAATACCTCTCATTTCTGTAAACAAATCCGTATACCCGAAATCTTCATTCGGATTAGAGTAATTTTTATTTTCGTCGGAAAAATGATAAGTGAGCAACGGATTGTTGTGAAATTTTAATGAAACTTGGGAAATCCACTACTGATAATTTATTGAAAGAAGTGTATGGAAAGGAATATGTTTATTTCGTGCAAGTGTTTTTGAGGTGTTTCAAGATGGCCAAGAAGACGTTGAAGATTATTTACGTCCGGTTCGCCCTCCCACGTCAAAAACGGATGACAATATCGAAAAATCGGTAATCTGGTTCCATTGATCGTCGGTTAAGTATTCGTGCTATTGCTAAGACTGTAGGAATTGACAACGAATTCGTTATTCAAATTTTTCCTCCAAGACACTTCCACATTGTCTGTCAAGAAGTCTCTAGTCAAGTACAGTATCCTAGTATTAGACCATCCGCCTTATTCGCCGGATTTTGAGCACCGCGACTTCCATCTGTTTCCGAAGGTGACAACTACATTAAAAGGAACAAGATTTCAGTCTGTTTAAGCTGTGAAAGAGAAAGCGGCACACGTTCTGAAGGATCTGACAGAAGATTTCCAGCATTGTTTGGAACAACGGAAAATTCACCTGGAGCGTTGAAGAGATAGAGGAGGAGTTGTGACGGCGAAATATTCCTATTCGCCTCTTGTGCCATAGCTAAACTCAAAGTACTAATACTAAAAGTCAATAAAACGTTCAAGAAGACGTTACACAGGTTTCAACACTATATTTATTGACAAATTGCTAATATAATGACAAATATAACCTGCTCTCCCCAAATATCGCCTTAAATATATTAACTTGATCTACCAGTAACAAACTAACAGAGTCTTACCACTAGCTTATACTTGAACCTGTCTCGACTTCTAGGTTTCTCTAAGATGTCGATAATTTGTAACAATTTTCGGCCACGTCTTTGACTCTGGAACAATTGCCAAACGCTAGAACCACTCGACCTCTTTCGTGTGTCTCAAGCTTAATTTATATAATTCATATTTCCCTCGCTTCATTTTATTTCTACCTGCTTGTAATTTAAATATTCACGTTTCATTTTTGGTAGGGCAAAGGTTGTTTAGAAAATACAATCAATCTTAATTAAAAGTCCCCAAGGTTAGTAAAGAGAAAACCACGAATTGCCCAATATCACAGAATGAATATTGAAGATGATAATAAGTAAATATGTGTATGTCATCAAAATAAAATGTTTTACAGCACCAGTCTCGTTATTTAATAGCCGAACCTCGTAAATGAATTGGGAAAATTTTTACAAATATATTATCTTTTTGATTTTTAAGAAATCCAGTACTCTTACTTTATGTAGAACTTTCGTATTTTTCAATAACTCGACCAATAATTTGAATTAATTCGATCTTATTTTTATTTCCTCTAAATTTTTATTTCTAAATGTATCAAATTCATATTTTTAATTAATCATTTAGTGAGAATTTTTTCGATTCTTTGAAGCAAAATTTAGATCTTTTTTTTCCTTCTTGCTTTTGTGATTGATCTTTCCACAAGGTTCCGCATCATCCTCTAGCATTCAATCACATTTAGAATCAAGTGTCTCGAATTTTATGGTTTTTCGTTTTATTTAAGACTCTGAAAGCTTTTTTATAATCTTGTTTGCAGTTGTTACAGATTTATTTAAGACTCTGTAGATTTTCTTTTATTTGAAACGATGAAATTTTTTTAAGGAGGTGCAAGACTTGACGTTAGAAATGATCATGAAAGTACGCATCTGAAATTACTGAATTAAAGAGATTTCTTTTTTTTTTCACTCTTTTATTAAAAATATTATTTGTTATAAAATTGTAAATTAACTGATTTTGTAGCTCTCATATAAATATAACTGAAAAAAAAAATAAAATCATTTGTCTTTATAAAGTGAAAAACTACACCTCAAAATACAAAATCTTTTACCCTGGAATAATTTTATATCCCATGGCAAAAGAATTTGTATTAATAAAAAAACTAATTACGGTTTTCTGAAAATTTTAATCACTGCTGGTTTCGTTTTGCATTTTCTAAAATAAGATGATTTCAAAAACATTTTGAATTTATTTTTGAATTTAATTATTTTTTTAAGAGACAAACTTCTAAGAAATGTGCAACTTTATACAATGAAATTAAGGTATGTTTGAATGTTTTATTTTCTTAAGAATTACTCTAATTTCAAATTCTTCCTTATCATTAAATTACAACTTTTTAATATATTCATATCTTTTTTGAGCAACAAATTTCAATTCCATTTTAAGAAAGCGAAAGTAAAGATTAATAACTTCAATATGAAAGAAAGTACACAAAATATTTTTTTTTATTTATTCCTCGATAACTTTGACATTTCAAATAAGGTTTTGAGACATTGTATCTAACATAACCACTTATTTTAAATTTAAACAGTGTTTCTTACATTAATTGAGGAAAAGAATGTTATTTTATATACCTTTTCTAAATTTCTAAAATAATTCTGTAGAAGATTTTGATGTTTTAATTTTCTCTCCTTTAGCAGAATACCAGTAGCATTCTTTATCTAAATTTCATCTCTATCATCTTTAATTAATTTTTCCTAACTGAAATGTATTAAAATTTAGAATGTTTGATGATATAATGAAGCTGAAATGCATAAAAAATTAGAATGTGTTTGATAACGTATAATATCCTCTGATTATAATGCAGATATGCGCTGTCCAAAATAAGGGTGACTGATTGTTTATTAACGTAGCGATGAGAGTAACACAAGGGCTATATCCAAAATAAGGAGAAAATATTTTGAATTAAATATGAAATAACCTCGCACAATCTATTAACTTTCTAGTAAACATCAAATAAAAGAGGTTATAATGGAAACAGACAAATAGGAAATATACAAATTTTCTTAGTAATGTAGAAGTCCGCAATTTTTAGCTATATTGTTAAGAACTACATAAAGTATCCTTAATGTATATTAAATGGAGATGAAAAAAAAACTTATTAGATGCTACTTAAAAATGAGTACAACATCCCCAAAACATAAGTCAACCAAATCGTTTGTACGGATGGTCACCATCGTTTAAATAATTCGACGAACGGTATTAAGGGAACTAGGACATCCGCACAATTCTAGAACATTAAATCTAAGACTCCTTGTTTTTGTGATGTATATCTTTGCAAACTATTAGTAGAGTTTAGATTTTTTTTGTGAGCCTAGTAAGGATATTTATCATTCTATAGAAATATAAAAGTAATTTTTTCGTCATAAATATTTTTTTCCACTCTCATTTGAATATGGACATGTTTCACGAGATATATTTGGATTTAGGTACCATTTTTAAAAATAATATTCCATAAATATACAAAATATTTTAATCCTCATATAAAACACAATACACAAAAAAGTGAACCTATTTTTTGATAATATTATTTTATATTTTCTTTGAAAAAACGATCGAACTGCGTAATTTTGGAAATTTAATTTTTTCCCCCTTTTTCATATACGAAATTATTTCTTAAATTAGGTATTATTCAGAGAAAAAATATTTTAGTTTCACTTTATGCATAATTACCTTATATAGAAGCATAAAAAATATGGAACCATATTGCGAAATAGTTTTCTTTAAAATGCTACCTAAATACAAATATATCTCGCCAAACATGTCCATATTCAAATGAGAGTGGGAAAAAAAAATCTTTATGGCGGAAAAATTACTTTTATAGTTCGATAGAAAGATTGAAATACCATTACAAGTCACAAAAAAATCCTAGCTCTACTAA
>BMAW01111767.1:18263-50632 GCA_019974015.1 Nephila pilipes
TATATATATATATATATATATATATATATATATATATATATATATATATATATATATATATATATATATATATATATATATATATATATGTATATATTATATAATGACTCAAACCTTTTGAATGATTATCTAAAGATTGTGATTGTCTATTAACGTCACACTTAATAGAAGCAGCTCTCAGGCTATTGGCGACGGATCTCGTAATTTTGAACCTCGACCAAGAGGTGAGGACGACACCTGAATTGTAACTTTTCTGGTCTGGTTCGTATTTCGTGCTTCCTTGAATGCGCATTCATTGCCTTCTATGTTGACATGCGCAGAGATCCATTAAAGGTCACAGGAATTTCCTTTATTGTCGGGTTGTATAAGTAGATCCCATATGGTGTGAGTAATATTAGTTACACAATTTCCAATTGCCTATAAAGCAAATTTTAAACCTGATGATAAATTAACAAGTCTATTATCTTTATACTAAGAATTCTTACATGAATGTATACTTCCTACGAGGCCGCCGTAGTCTGGTGGTCAAGGTCGCTGACTCGCGGCCGGCGGTTTCGAAAGTTCGAGCCTCGATGCCTCTAAAAACCCATCGTATGTACTTGAGGCAAATGCACATAAAATCTGTCGAGGCCCAAAGTCCTCCCATTGGCGTAGTGTGGAATTCAAGAGAGGGGATGCTAGTTCAGGTGTCGTCCTCATCACTTGATCGAGGTACGAAATTACAAGGTCCTTTGCCATTAGCTCTCTTTTAGCTTCTAGTGTGACGTTCATAAAACCAATCGACAACATACAAAGGTAGTTCAAAAAATACCTTTTTTTGGAGGATAGATGCCGTTGATAAAGAAAGTTACAAATTTGACACTTATCCATAGATTAGATTGTCAAAGTATCCAGTTTTCATCATCATTATTACTTGTAGTGGATGACACTTCATGTTATACAGTTTTTTCAAATATTAATTCATTTAATTAAATTTAATTGGGGAAAATGCAGTTTATCCCAACCACTTGGATTTCAAAATTTGCCAAACTTGCGATTTCTTATGGCTGAACGTTAAGTCCGCGAAGCGGACCAGGGTAGTCCTATTTGGCAAATTACTGCCAAATAAGTCCTGTCGCAAAGAGTGGTTGGGTTAAACTGCATTCCAACCATTTAATTCACCGGATGAATTAAGAAACAAGCCAATGCTTATACTATGTCATTTATCTTGCAATAGCAAAGTTGATATAGCGTCGGTGTAGAATCTTCATGCCTTCGGATCGAATCTCGTCGAAGCATAAATTTTTTTTATTTGATTTTAAATAATTAATTTTAGTTTTATATGGAAGAAAAAAATTTCTCTTATATAAGATATTTAGCAGAAAATAAATTTAGGAATAAATACCGTCAGTGACAAAACGTGTAGATCGCTGGAAAAAAAATTTCTTTGGTCACTTAATTTTGTGAATCTGTCATATGTATATACATATATTTAAATTAATTGTAATTATTTAATAAAAAGTAACTAAGATAAAAAAATCTCTTTACTGACCTAAGTAGGAATTGACTTCACATTTTTTTTTTTTTTTATATTACTTGTTTTTTCTTCGTTGCTCTCCGGATGCGTCATTCCTCCTTCATTAAAGCAACTTCCATCGTTGAACCAGAAAAGCGTGTGGACTCTTATGGCGTTTGTTTGTTTCATCTGGTGTGCTATGTGCTCTTTAAAAATGACGAAACTTACTTTCGGATAGTAGTGCTATATGAATACAGAATAATCAAAAACAAAGAGCAATAATTGATGATTCAACCGAAGAGGCTTTTAAACATGAATATATCATTTATTAAAGTTAACACTTTTTAAATTATATGTATTTGAAAACAACATACATACACAATGCTCTATTTATCTGAATAGATAAAGAAAGGATTCACTATTTACTTTATCTAGCAAAACACCTTCACTGTGCAATCTAATAAGAAGAATTAGAGCTGGTGGATTATAGTTACCTAAGTTTGTGATTTCCAACAACATATGCGAATAGAAATTACACACACGCACGCACACATATATAAATATATATATGTAACATAACAACTTTTTTTTACATAGAACTATTGAATTAAAATTATGAAAATAACACAGTCGAGGCTCATTGTAATTTCACGGAACTATTTTTATTTTAACGGAGAGACCATTTCCACACGGCGAGAATTACACCACTCCACCAGTGGATGCAGATTATTACATCATAAGAAGCAAGAAAGTAGGAGAAGAGTAGTCAGTAGAGGAGGGTTTTCACTGTGTTTTTCTTTAAATACTAGGGAAAATTCTCTTAAAACGTCAAAGACCACATGGTCTGAATGGAGGGACTTCCAGGGAATATAAGTATAGACTTAAAGTATGGAAGGGATCATCCCTACAGGTTTGTTCCGTGGGACTAGAACATTGTCAGCGAATTTTTTAGAACGCGTGATTGAATTAATTAAAAAGAAAAAAGAATCGTATCAGGAAATAAGAATGAGCATTATCTTTTAAAGGAGAGAAAGAGCAAATTTGGTAAATTAAATTATTATGGTGTTATAAATTATTATTTTATAATAATTAAATAATTATTATAAATATAAATATATATATGTCATTTATTTTTTAATCGCATGAGTGAAATATTCTCATAAGACTTCTAAGCACAATACCACTTTTTATTCCTTTAAACAACAATTAAAAACTTTCGTAGCACGTCTAAAGCTATATTAATACAATATATTTAATTTTTAAGTATATATAAAATAATATTGCTTTCTATGCGAGTGGATAATTGGAAGGAAATAATATATGTCATTAAAAATGTTTGTACATGAAAGAAAACTAATTAACTCCACGAATTAAAATCCGAGTTCCTTAGTGCGATCTTAAAAATGTACCAACCAATTTTTTTTTTTTTTTTTTTGTATATTATACAAAGATTTAGTGAAAAATCTTTCCTTTATGGAACATAAAAAAGAAAGGATTGTTTTCCACTAAAAAATAAAATTCCATCAAAATTAGTGAAAGTAGAATTAAAGAGAAACTCATTGTACATCTTCAAATAAGTGAAAATATGAGAAATCCAGCATTGAAAAGGTTGAATTAATTACTTGGAAAGCTCACGGATACGTAGTAATTTTTTTTTTGGAAAACAAAAGGTAGAGTATTAGAACAAAAAAGTTACCTGGTTGTCAGCTAAAAGTGATTAAATATTGTGGTGTTACTCCATGCATAATTATATTTTGAACTTAAATTTTTTCTTACTATTATTTCTCTAAGAATTTAGGAGAAATCAAAAAAATTCTATTGTTATTTATTCAATTTAATCTTGTTAAGCAGGAAGATGTATATATCACGGCCATTGTGATTAATAGGTTATTACTGATACTTATTATAACTGGTTATTATTAATTCTATCTAAATAAACCGAGCGAATAATTTATGAGAATTCGTCACATGAATCGGTTGTTGTTCATAATATCCAACATTGCTTGATAATGTTTAAAAATTAAAGAACACTGTTGACTGATTCTAGTCTTGCAAGATTAAGTTGAATATCTACAACATTGAATAATAAATGTAATAATTTTCACTGTGTTCACAGTTAGATATTTGTCATATTGTATTTGTAATGTAAATTATTTGTAATTTTTTTTGTCACCTTATAAGGCTTTTGTGTACTCGTAATGTAATTTGTTAGATGTTAAATTTAATGAATGTATCTAACAAATGTTAGTAATTATTATGACAAAAACATTTTTTTACATTGAGCTGATTTCAATGCTAATAAAATGTTTCGCGTACATAATTACATTCATTCGATATGGCATGACATTAAATTTGAGTTATTGTTAGGAGCTTTAATATATCATGATTAATTTATCGCCTTATTCACACTTCTTTGGTGATTATTAATATATATCAGTAAATGTAATTACTATGCATTATTTATTATATTCACCAAAAATAAGGATACGCGTGTTAATTATAACAGTTTTTTATTAATACTACCAGGATTTTTTTACTTTACCAGTAACATATATAAGACCTTAAAATGGTAACTGATTGCTTGAGGACACTATGAGGAAGCATGAACGGTAAAACAACGAAGGAAAAAAATAGAATTTATTTTATTTTTCACATTCTTACCAATAGTAATATTTTAATCTGATAAAAATACCATGTTTCTAACAGTTAAAATAGTTATTTGTTAAATACAATAAGCAAGATGGAAGTTTGAATTAAAGGAATTGGTATGAAAAGGAAAAATATGACCACTTTCAATGTTTCAAATCTCAGCAGCAAAAATTATATTTAATTTCAATGTTGGATGTTATTTTACATCAACATATCTACTTCGTTATATTTCCGCGGAAGAGAAATTACTGGTTGAGACAACTCCATTTTGAAGTTGATTTAGTTTTTGCTTCGAAAAAGATTCGTTATGATAACTCGACTTCATAATATAACTTCAGAAAGAAGTATTAAAGATAAGCCTAAAATATAGGATGTTTTGATGAACACCGAAACTGTGTAAAATTACTCGGCTCTTTCATTTAATTTGCCTTGGATTATCTTTGCATACTCAATTCGCACCTCAATCGTAATATTAAAAAAATTCCTGCGAGAGAAACATAAGTGAATAGTAATTTCAAAAAAAAAAAATCTTCAATGACTCACAGTTTTTATTTTATTTAAAATTTAAGATAGTATTTTTTTTCCAGTTTTGAAAGCTAAATTTCTGAACTTAAATTAACACAAAAAAAAAAATGATTTACTACGAAATAAATCTACTGTGATTGTGTGTTAATTTAAATTCAGAAATTTAGCTTTCAAAACTGGAAAAAAAAAATACTATCTTAAATTTTAAATAAAATAAAAACTGTGAGTCATTGAAGATTTTGTCCCAAAATAAATCCACATTTCTTGAGTTTTAATCTGAGGGTTTTACGCATCTGGAAAGCAATTTTCCGCACAGATGAAATCCAGTTACATTTCGGTTTATTTTTGGTTGCAAGGATAGAAATTTTGATTCAGAAAACAAGAAAAAAAAAAAGACAGATTGAGTGAAAAAAAAAAAGAAAAGCAAATTGATGTTTTAGTATTGCCTTCAAAAACTGCTCCCAAAATGAATGCCAAATCTTTAAGATACATCTTTACTGAAGATGTTATTTTCAATTTTTCTCCATGAGTGAGCAACAAATGCATTAAATTTTTGTGGTACATATTAGAATTTTTATTTCTAACATAAAGTACACTAAACTATTGGTTCCCTTTTACAATTTTTATTGTTTACGCTAGGAATTGCTCTTTAATTAACATTAAGAGATCTCAAGGGATGCGTATGTTTCTTTTTTATGTTTTGGGTTCTTTCCTTCCCTATTGATGCCATTTGATTTCAATAGTTGAAATGAATGGTTTTCTGTAATGTTATTGAACCTTTAAAATTACTTTATTAACTATTTAGACATTTTGTTTTTCTTGTAGTCATTCAATAAATATAAATTAGATATCCTAATTGTTATGATGATAGGTATTTGTTACACATTTGAATTCCTTAGTACAAAAATTCCTTTTGATTTCGAAGTAGAAGTAAGAATTCAATTATATTTTTCTTATTCCATGAGAACTATTTGTTTGAATATCCCTCTACTTCATTACCGAAAATTCTCTCTCTCTCTGTATATATATATGTGTGTGTGTGTGTGTGTGTGTATTGTTACGACCCCGAGACGACGCTTTCCTGTAGAGTTTCTCTGAAAAGGCAAAAGAGACATACATTCAGGTTTCATCAGTCCACCAAGGGAGGTTAAAGTAATGACCACTTAATCTTGGTGACTGATTTGGCGATAATTCTGGCGACTCAGTAAGAAACTTGGTGACATTTGGGAGAGTGCGATGTTTCTAGAAAGTGCTGGAATTTATTCAATATCTTCTCTGGAAAGAAAATTTTGGACTTTTCTGATATTTTTCTGTGACGTCACACCTGGTCGTAGTGCTTTTTAAGTCACAGATGCGAAGTCGAAGGGAAAATCTATCAGTCGATAGATTGGACGCGGTTGGCATTGGCTTAGTGGATCTTTCGCGGAACTTTTGGTAGTGTGATAGAGTGAATTTGCTGAAGCAGCCTGTATCTTCTGGGGAATTTACTGGTAATTGTTGGAGTCTGCCTTATGAGTGCAGAGTACTATTGGGAGATTTCCCATTAGTGTGAACTAGTGAGCGGAATATCGCTGATATAACTACGACTGTCATTACAAGAGTTATTTTAGTTCCATTTGTGTTGAAAATCTGTACAAGTGCTGTATTTCTTGTTTGGCATGTTAATTTGTCCAAGCTTTGCAAGTTGTGTTCTTCTTATCCAGAATATTTGTGAATAAGGTGTCATTTGTCAATATCTTCTGTGTTCGACTGATTTCACTCTATACTCACCAATGCGGTGAATGGGTGTGAAAGAATAGTCCCACTGTGACTCATGCATGTCGTAAGAGGCGACTAAAATGGGTACCCAGTGTCTGGGTGTAAAAGCCTTGACCCTAGAGATTATATTAAGGGACCTTAGGGACTTGCCTTCTTTTGGTAGATACGGACATCATGGCACCCTGTGATATTTTTCGACCTTATGGAGTTGACTCTCTTCGGTAAACACGGGGGACGAGTCCCCGGGATATCCTAGCAATCCTTCTCTATATTTTCGACTCTTCTTCTTGTCAATCAACAATTTTTCCCATTTTGTCAAATATTTAGGTACAGTCACATCTTGTTCGGCGTAGGATAGCCATATCTGGTTCTTGCGCCATTAAACTTCACCCCGTCTCTCACTCTTTTTGACTTCTTTCAAGAACTTCTTCCAAGAAACACGGCGAATTGTAATTCTTCTCCTTTTGAAATCCTTTCATCCAAAATTTCATGCAAGTCCCTTAAAGAGCTTATGATATATTCGAAATCAAATTTATGATACATCCATTTGCAACGTACATCATGACCCCGAGGCACCCTAGTGATCTTTTTCTTTCCAATGGGGTTTAGTGTCTTTGGTAAACACGGGCGACGCACTCCCAGGATACCCTACCAATCAATCTCTATTTTCGAACCTTTTATTGTCGAGCAATTTTTGTCTTTTTTCACGTCTGGACCACAGTCAAATATTGTTTGGCGCAGCTTAGCTATATCTGGCTCATGCGCCAATAAATTTTATATTCACTCAGTCACTCACCCCTTACAACGTAAAATAGATGTATAGTTTTTTTTTATAATTGATTATCAATACATATGCCTAGCAGTGTTCGAATATAGAAAAAAAATATGTTAGTAACCTGTTTTATTTTGAACTCTTGGCATTAATTTATAAATACCATATTTATTAAATATAAAATTAAATAATAAAATATTATTGAAATAACTAATTGCTGAAAGGTTATGATGGGAAAAATATTAATATTTTGCAGTAGGAGGCATTGTTACAATGTTATTTAACTAATCCATTAACATTGCTACTTAATTCCGATTGACTTATTAACAGTATAAGTATAGTTCAGATTATATAAGACTTTTTCTGATGTCAGCTGTGATAATATTTTGTTGTTTTTGGCCTAACGTAGCATTAAACAGTACGCTTTTTCCCAAGTCAGTATTCATACAACATTGTAACCCTTTCCAATTCCTTTTCTAGTTTATTTAGAGAAAATACAATTTTGGTTCAACGATCACGAGCGATCAGCTTTCTTCCAAACAACAGAAAATATGATCCTTTGCCTTTTGAATTATTGAGAAACGCGCTGACTTACTATTTAGATATTCCAATCTTCGTGCTAGTCATGAAAATGCATTGGAAAGTTTACCCTGTGGACTGGATGTCGTCATTATTCTTGTTTTCAAACGTGGCAGGCAACATACAACAGTTCTTTCTCGTAAGAAAAAAAAGAAAATATATGTAGGGTTAAAATATGTAGGGGGAAAGTATAACATTCTAACACATGAATCTAAGGATTTCACTTGCAGTGATTTTTAGTAAATATGGTACCATAATGCGTAAATGGTGTCTCTTTTCCTATCATAACTTATTTTTCATAATTACTGCAATTTGTGTACTT
Organism: Nephila pilipes; assembly: GCA_019974015.1. NCBI lineage: Eukaryota > Metazoa > Arthropoda > Arachnida > Araneae > Nephilidae > Nephila > Nephila pilipes. The sequence continues at coordinate 26,364 of BMAW01111767.1, forward strand.
TATTGAATCGGTATTTTGGAAAAAGGATTATGTCGTGAGGTCATTTGTGATTCTTTTTCTTGGAGAATTTTTTTGTAATTTGAATTGCATACAATTACAACTCCTTACCAACCAAATGAAACACGATTAGGTAAAAAGGGTAGGGGATAGAGGATAGAGCTGCAAGCTGATACTTTGGAGTAATTGTCGTAATTAATTGTTTGTATTGAAAGTAATTGGAAGTGACCCCTTGTCAGAATAATAGGGGTCGAATCTGGTATAATCGAGAAATGCTTGAATCGGATAAGAGTGATTTATTATGCTGTCTTTATTATTTGAACTCATAAACTTGGATTAACCGAGTTGAGAGGGATTTCAAAGAGAGTGCTACCTTGCATATGTTTTGATATATAATTAAGTGTACTGTCCATAACTTACGAATCTTCAGTTGGAGTTTTGAATTTATTTACTATTTAATTTAAGATGGAGGTAGAGTTAAATAATGTAGGACGGCCGTCACATGGGTTTTTCTCCCTTTTACAAATTATGCAGAAAAAGCAAAAACTCATTCCACCCTCATTTTTTCATAAAACTTAAATGAGGCTTTTTCTATCATTAAAGGGTGGGGTTTACATATGGTGTAAAAATGCATACATAATTATTTATGGTCCTCCAAGGTGCCCTAGAAAAAATGCAGAGATGACCCATTTTAAAAATGAACCTGGCTTTGTCGAAGATAAAGTTCTCTGTAACTCGCAAATACATATATTTTTATGAAATCCATGATAAAAAACAAATAATTCTGAAATTCTGAAAAACTTACAGGATTTAAGAATGATAACTAAGATGATTGCGAGAGAGAAAGCTACAGTTGTTCAGACGCTTCTCGTGTAATAGTTGTAAGTCATTCATTTATTATTATTTAGCTATCTTCGCGAATGTTAAAGAATACTATCCGAAATTGGAACATTTTCTGATCAAAAAATATTCCAATATTAAAATTACTTTCTGACTCTTCCATCCAAAAGAGAACAATGTATTTTCTAATATTATTCATTTGTAAGTGAATCAATCTATTTTCTTTTAGTGTAAAATGTGTTCCATATATCGTAATGCTAAATGGATTTTAAACGTTATGTGTTCATGTGAAAAACTGAGTATTTTTGGAATGTTCGAAAATTTTAAGAATGCAACATCATGAACGAATGTATGAGTTACAATATCACAGACTTATATGAAAATTGGAACAATTTTTTTGTCAGTAAATATGTTAAAAGTTTTGATCGGGTTCTTTGACATTATATTAAGAAAACTTTAACTTTAGAAGTCCTTGTAATTGGCTGATAAATATCATTAAGACTTCCTGATGTCTTGTATTTGAGCAGAATGAGACTATGAGAGGTAGTCATCACATGAGACAATGAGACGATGAGAGGTAGTCATCACATGAGACCATGATCGGTAGTCATCACACGAGACCATGAGACCATGAGAGGTAGTCGTCACATGAGACCATGAGAGGTAGTAATCATATGAGACAATGAGGTTACAGGAAACAATGAGAAGCTTTCTCTAAAAGGTGACCTGTTTGAGAATGAACGGTGGAATGAGATCCGTCTACAAGTGATTTAACTGCTGAAATATGCCTGTTTTCATATTGATTGTGCGAATCGAGGCAAAGACTGCGAAACCACCAAAGAGTGAATGTGTGCGAAAATTGGAGAGGACTCCTTTTTCAAAAATTGATCTGTTTTGTTGTATAAATAACTTTGAAATGTGATATAATTATGTTATTATATATAGAGTTCAGTATTAATTACCTAGTAAAACGATGATATTAAATGAACAGCAGAAAATTCTACATTTAATAAAAACATAAAAAGAGGGAACAATATTAGGGAACTCTTCACTGTTTTATTAATTCCACGACTACATTAAATTTATAAACGAACTGCTTGAAAATAAATTTATTTGTTAACTTTAATTTTTTCAGTAGCCTATACTTAATGAAATTTTATCGAAATGCTCAATATTGAAAGGTTATATTTTGAAGAGAAAATACTTTTTAAATAAGAGAGAGATTGAGAGATTCAATATAAAATATAAATATCTTCTGAAAAAGATAAGAACAATTCTAATTTATAATATTAACAAAAGATGTTCTATCTTAATCGTATGGTTTTTATACAAACTCAGACAAAAAGTTTTTAGGGTTATATTACAGGAACAGTACAAATCTTTGCAACAGTTTCTCGAAATCTACAAAATTCTAAACGAATTTTGCATGCAGAAAGAATTTCTTGATAAAAACCCCTAAAATTAGAGACAATAAATAAAATATCATGATATTTACTATTAGCTTTATGAAAGAAACAAAAAGAAAATAAATTCTTATTTTATTTTCTAGAGCAATTTATCGAAAAGAGTTTTACAATCCTACTACTTATTTTTTAGGCTGAGCATTTATTATTCAAAAATAAACAAATGATTAACAATAATAATGAGTATAATTTAATTCACCGTTTATGTGCAGGTAAAACTTAGAAAAATTCATTTTCGAACTTTAGTTGGGTTATCGACAAACAAGAACATTAAATTTTAATGTATGATAATTCTATGCATTGGCAGAGTCACTTAATGGGAAAAGTCAACACTTAAAGCAGGTGCTAAGAATAGAAGCCTTAAATTAAAGTGATTATCTTTAGAAGACAGACACACGAAACTAAACAATATGTCTCACACAAACTCCTCTCTTCAGTAATTATTTTTATTACTTGGATTTGCTTCTCACGATTTATCCAAAAGGAGCAGAATTTCTGTTCATTTTACGTGTGAGGTATAAGACACAGGTCGCAGAAAGTATAAAATTACATCAGGGAAGTGAAGTTTGATAAATTTCTAGACACTTGTGTAAGTAATCAAAAACTTCGTTAAGAAACCTTTTAACAGCTCTTTTGAGTTTTAAGCTCTTCATTTTCATTAATCCCGTGTTAAAGAATTTTAGATCCCTTGAAACTTAAAACAAATCTAAGTAGAATTATGTTCTTAGTTTGAATTTTATTAAAAGCTTAAGGTTTAAAGAGTAGAAGCTTTGAGAAATATAATTACTCTTTATAAATGCTGATGAGTTTTAATTCGCAATTACGTGATTGTTAAAGGAAAAAGGAATAAAGATAGAAAAGGGGTGAATGGTCTATTTAAGCAGTAAATGAAATATGAAAACAAAGTCTTTAAGAATCGTATGAAACCTAAAATCTCAGAAAAGGAATTTCGAATTTTTCTCTTGCGTATTGATTGTATATTTCGCATGAAATTGAATATATGCTTATTCTTTATTATAGCAGCTGAGACGCTTTTTTGACAATCAAGAAGAATCTTATTTTGTGCCAAATTTTTATAATAATCAATTTATTGATATCAAAAGCAATGGAGTCATAGTTTAGCATTGGGGCCGCGGTAACTGAGAGGTTGCGCTTGAGAACTGGCAGTCGACGTCGTTTTGGTTCGAGTCCCGGATTCGAGAACTGATGTCGCGGAAGGCCCGCCGTGTAGCAGAGCTGATGCGAATTAAATCTGGTCGCATCTGAAGTCTTCTCATTAGAGTGATGTGGAAGTTTGGAAAGAGAAGTGTCAGTAACTGAGATTCAAAATTACGAGGTCCGTCGCCAGTAGCCTTGTATTGCTTCTCGAAGCGAAGTTAATGAACAATCACATATTTTAGCATTAAGATGTTTTATATGTTTGTGTAGCTGCTTATGTAAAGGGATAAAATCTACTTACAAATATTAATCAATACAGATCTATTTGCATTTCTAAGTCGTCTATTTACATAAAAGCACATTTTGCACAAAATTCATTGCATGTGAACAGCTGCAACTTTGTGTGAACAGCTTCAGAATAGCTGTAAACATAAAAGATTGTAAATATAATTTCAAAAATGAAATGAAATAATTTTTTTAAAATTTTGTTTTTCAAGTATCTCTGAATTATTACACAAATATTAAGCAATATTAAAATTTGTGAGTATTTATTAGAAAAAAAATACTATCCCTCCGGGTTTTTTTTGAAGATAACCTTATTTCATAATGTGTAAAATATGAATGAAATAGTGTTTGAGAAAAAGGATACCAGAAAAACCTTAAACAAAGTCATATAAAAAAAATTAGTCAATTCCTACTTAGGTCAACAAAGAAATTTTTTATTTTAGTTACTTTTTATTAAATAATTATAATTAATATAAATATGTAAATTCATACGACAAAATCACAATATTAAGGGGCAAAATGAATTTTTTCCCAGTGATCTACATCCTTCGTCACTGACGGTATTTATTCCTAAATTTATATCCTGCTAAATATCTTATATAAGAGAAAAAAAAATTTCCCCCATATAAAACTAAAATTAATTATTTGAAAATTAAATAAAAAAATATTCATGCTTCGACGAGATTCGATCCGAAGTCATGAGGATTCTACGCCGACGCTCAACCAACTTTGTCATTGCAAGACGAATCACATAATTGAAGCATTGGTTTGTTTCTTAATTCATCCGGTAAATTAAATGGAATGCAGTTTAGCCCAACCACTCTTGCCAATATTAATTATTTGGCGGTATTTTACCAAATGCGCCTACCCTGGTCCGTTTCGCGGACTTAACGTTCAGCCAAAAATATCACCAAGTTTGGCAGTTTTTGAAATCGCTCCAAGCGGTTGGGCTAAATTGCATTTTCACCGACTAAATTTAATTAATGAATTAACATTTGAAAAAAAAACTGTAATAACACCAAGTGTCGTCCACTACAAGTTTAAAAAATGTATTTGAACTTGAGTGGATGAATAAAAAGTATTTTATTAACGATCGAAAATTTGAACAAGGTATATATAGGAGTAGTGTGAGCTAATAGTAGGAATTTAAAAAAAACCATTTTTTTTAGAAAACTGAAAAAGGGATATTTTTCACGTATGGCGTGTGCTCAATTTAAAATTCACTTTTGAACGTTGTATTTATCAAACTCTCATAAATAATACTAATACGGAATCAGCGAAGTGCCAACTATTTTTAACAAAAATTTTAAATCAATTGAAAATTTGACGCATTTTGTCACAATGCTAGTGCGTCCACTCTTCTCTTCAGCGTGAACGTTAGTTCGACCATTTTTAAACTGAATGCACCATTTCCGGATTGAACTTTCATTACGTTGTTTCCGTACACTTCACACACTTGACGATAAATTTCCATAGTTTTTTGCCAACAAAAACCGTATCACAGACCGCACCTCACTACTGGCGGGATTTTCAATTGCAGCGCACATTTTAAATTTGAAGATCGAAAAAACGGGCAGCGTGGAAATGTTCCCGTTGTGATGGCTGGACGCCGACTGAGATGCCGAGCACGCAGACACCGAAATATACGTGATCGGCACGCGCCTAGCGAGGTCAGACGGAAACGTTCCTTACTTTCTGAATAGCCTCGTATATGAATCAAAAGGCCTTTTTAAAATGGTTTTATTTATTTATTTATTTATTGCATATTTTCATTTATTTTTCTCCTTGGTTAGGAGCAAGTAATACTCTGACAAAAAGTGATTGATTATTAAAAATATATGCCGATATTATACGAAAATGCAGCTAATACTAAGGAAAACATGTATAGTTAATATTTTTAAATGGCATTTTAAGAAAATTGAAGCATAGAATAATAATTTTTTTTGGATCTATAAACTTTAAAATGGTTTTTCTCATTTTGTGTTTTTTAATACATCAATGCATTTAAAATGCTTTTCCTTCATCTAATATTATTTCGCTTTTTCTGTGTTATTTATAATTCATGCAATAAAATTAGAAATTCACTTTGTAAAAAAAAAAATTAAATTGTTGAGTAGAGAGGTTTTGCTTAAAATTAGCATACATATGAACGTTATATTTTTTCCCTTCAAAACTAAACAACTTCTTGTAAAACTGCATCCCTAAAGAGGTTTAAAATATCACCAAAAATTTCACATCAAAATATGAATAATTTGTGGATGAAAATAGGGCTTAGAAGTTTTCTGAAATCAAAAAGGAAAATAATAAAATAAAAGTTTTAAGGGTGAATAGAAAATATATCCAAAAATATTTTTTTTTTTATCTCAAACCAATTTCTTGAATAAATTTATTATATTACATGCTAAAATCTAAGTTTTAAATTCATAAATAAAAACATGTAGTTCAAAAATTGCCAAGTTCCCTTAAAAATTCTAATTGCTTATAAGTAAATTTTCGATTGAAATGCTTACAAAATGCAAAATAATTATTAATTAAAGATTTCTTTCTAAGAAAAAAAAAGCCCGGATGTATAATTAAACGTTTAATTATTAAATTAAGATGAATTCAGAACTAATGAATTTCACTGAGAAAACATTACATTTTTAATGTATACGCTTAACTTTAAATAACTCTATTGCTCTATGTGATTCTCAGTTACTCTTTCAATTCTCAACAGCAATTCTTAGAATGTTCTTTACTTTTTAAATTCGAGAATAATTTTCAGCTTACTTTTAAAAATGTCCCACTACTATTTTTGGAAGTCTTATACGACGGCAATTAAAAAAGTTCTCTAGTTGGAAATAGGGGTATAGAAAATGAAGTATTAGGAATGGAAAAAAAATCACAGAATACTGCATTTATCAATTGTTTTCCTTTTTATGTGATCTTGGGTATGATGTCCTTAGCATGCCAAAAAAAAACTATAGCAATAACTTTTCAGCCAATGAGGATGTTTTCACCTACTTTAAAGCAAATTTATCAAAAAGCAACCTACTGTTTAGCTTGTTGCTTGGTTTTCAGTGTATAATGCAGCACCAGGTCTTATCGATAGTGACAACTAGACACAAAAAATGACAACTCGACAAATCAGTGTCACTTTTTTATTTGCTACAAATGGCTGCCAAATCAAATTTAACCAATGGATCAGAGTCAAATTTGTTTTGTTGCTTTTTAACAGGCGACAGCACACAATGGTAGCTACGACTTGCTTTAGCAACGCCAATTGTCGTCAAAAACTTGTGTCTTTTGATCAACTCTCGTAACAATAGCTCTACTTAACACATTCAGATCATTAGAAAGAATGTAGCATTTTCTATCTAAGAATTTGGTGGTTATTTGGTACACTCCCTTAAAATATTGTCAACTTTCCATCCCGTATGATCGTAACAATAGTAAAATAGGACAAATAGTACAGATCTTAACAATCCCGTTGAACAAATCTCATGATATGTGCTATACTTAGCAAACCGAGAAATTGCTTGATTCGAAAGAATGTAGCATTTTCTAAGATTTTGGTGGCGATTTGGCACATTCCCTTAAAAATGTTGCCATCTATTCATACTAATTGTAATATATATGAGACAACAATTAATATAATTTTGATAAAACTGAAGTTTACATCCTTAGTAGAATTTGTGGCATATTAAATTTAAAGTTACATTATAGAGTATACCTTAAATCATTTTGAACAAAAGTTTAATAAAAATGATTTTTGGACATTACGGTAGTAAACTAGTATTGCAAGAGTTAAAACTTTAAGATAGTGAGAAGGTGAAAAACGATTGAAACAAAATAAATTTCTTGGAGAAACCTTTTTGTCAGACTCTGAATATATTCACGTGTTTATTTAAACTATTATCCGATATAACTGTTCATGCCATAAATGAATTCGTGAAAAATCATTACAAACTTCAAGTAAAAAAATCACTTCATTGTTTTAACTATGTAAATATTGTGAATATAGCTTAAAGTTGAAACATTTTGATGTTAAAGATTCCAAAAGATCCTTATTTCTTACAAAAATAGTTATTTTTAAGTCACGTTTGAAAAATGAATTTTGGTTAGAATTCAGAGGGATGTTCAAAAAATATCTGTTTTTCACAGCAGATTGCGTATCTAAGAAAAAATGGGCGCTGCCATATGCTAAACAAAGCAAAATGTATTTGATGCTGATTTATAGGTTAATTTTGATTTTGAAGCCATTTTCTGGGAAATCAAAATTTGTTTGTGGCTTCATTGTTGCGAATGGCATCATCTCAGGCAGCAATCAGAAGCAACGCGAACTGACGCCAGATACGCAATCTGATATATTTTTTTACTTCATGGAGCTTTTTAACTTCGTATATGCAGTGCGTTTTGTTTTTGGCTGTGTTACATCTATTTCAAGCTCAAAATAATCAAACAGGTACCGAAAACTGGCCCCATATTGAGGGCCAAAAATTATGTAGAGTTACGTTCTGTAACGGAGCAGCTGAAGTGACTAAAGTAGGGCTGACATGTAACCGATGTCGGATTTCGACATTGCTGTCAGTGTTGTCGAACAGCACACCTTTGTTCGCGAATTGAACAGCTATCTTATAAGGAACGGAAAATGAAAAAATATTCCGAAAAGAGAAAATTCAAGCTGCCCAAAAAATTAAGGAAATTTTAAAATCGGTTTATATAGGGAAGCAAAGGAATATTTGACCTCTTTGGAGTCAGTTTAGTAAAATTCACGGGGATGCAGATATCCATAATGAAGTCTCATCGAATTGCCGTCGTCATTTTGCGTTGAGTTGTTACCATTGATGTTTTTGAATTCATCATTGTACATCAGAAACCAAGGCACAATCAAAACAATGGTTTACTTCTAATGAATCCGCTCCAATGAAGAAGACGCTCTCATGGACCGAAAATGTTAAATTGATGATTTTTTGGGATACGAAAGTCGTCACACTCACGGAAATTTTAGAAAAATGCTTAACAATCACTGGAAAATACTACAATTAGTAACACTTGTATTGTTTGACCCACTCCTATATTGTTTGTCTAATAAATGCCGCATCGAATTATTTATTTGTAAAAATGAGTCAAATCTTTTTATTTCGTGTATCATTAAAATTCAGATTATCTCACCACTAAGAATTTTGAATGGAAAAAGAAACCTGTGGTCTCTCTCAGAATTAGATAACACTATTCAAATTAGAAAAATCCCGGAGTTATTAGATCAAAGTATCACGTAAAAGAGAAGAATTATCCGATTACTCGATAAGAATTGTAAAATCATGCGAAAAAAAGAACACGGGCATCTGGAAAATAAGATTACGAGATTAGAAATAAGTTTTTGACGCAAATAAACAAATACTTGTTATCAAAAACAAATATTCATTTTGAAAGCTTCCGATACATTTAAAGCCCTGAATTGATAGGATGAATATTCCTTAAAACGAATATATGCAACAAGATAATAAGAAATCGAATAAAATAATTGAAACAAAGATGATAAATTAAAGTGATCATGAATTATAATTTTTTTGTTGCTAAAATACATATTCTCATATTTCATTTTTGTATTAAAGCTTCCATATGAAACGTTTTCAGTGACATTTGTTTGTACACATCTTCCCCCATATTTTTATGGAATAATGGTTGTTGAGTATGTAAATGAAATTTGATTATTAGCTCTTACATTAGCGTTTGATTATTAAGCTATGGTTCCCTAATAAAGCGGAGCCATTATCTAACGACCGCAATATTACGTAGGATGAAGTCAGTAAAACGTCTTCTATGCAAACCAGATGGTGCTGTTTCCTAAAGAAACGTTGAATATTTGCGGAACGTGAATTAGATAGATACGATATTTCCTCGAAAAGGCATGGATACAATGATTATTAGCATTATCTACCTCAATATTGCAGCCACCAGTTAACGCCTCCGCATTCCTAGGAAACTATACCTTTATTGTCACACAGATGTTTTAGTAGGTTGAATTGAAGACACAACAGATATCCGAATAATGTGGCTTTATTAACAAAGAGAAACTCCACTTGGCGAAGACTCCACTCTCAGACTGAGAATACATGCCTTTACATATTACAATAGAATATTCTAGAATTTTGCTCTAGAAACGTAAAGAATATTCTGGATGGTGTTAAAGTTATAATGAATAATTCGAGATAAAAACCAACGTTTTTATATGGTGGCAAAGTTTATTAAAAAAAATTATTTGGCGGTATTTTGCCAAATGTGGCTACTCCGGTCCGCTTCACGAACTTAACGTTCAGCCCAAAAAAACCCGCCAAGATTGGCAATTTTTGAAATCGTGCTAAGTGGTTGGACAAAGCTGCATTATTAAAAATTATTGAAATATTAGTTAAAACTTGTCGCAAATGTCTAAATATTGCATTGTTAGGCGAGTAAGAACGATTCCCAAAGTATCACAGCTCTAGCTTGATGGGAAGTTGGTTAAATTAACGATAGAAAATTTGATGACACACCGATACACACACACAGAGACAGACAGACACGCACCGAGTGAAATACATAAAAACATTGTAAAAACAGAGAACCATTAAACAAAACTTTTACATGAGTTTTCAATATTATCAACACTGGTTGTTGAATTCGTTTTCATTTTTACCTCGTCGCCATCGCTGCTTGCGTGTCTTATGGAAATATCCTGAAAAACATCGTATTTAACATTAAGAAAATATTATACTTAATACATTCTATAGCAGTCTAATAGAAAATGTGTTATTTGGGAGCATTAATGGACGAAATGGGATTTTAACCTCACATTTTATTGGTAATTTTACACCGTTAATTTAAAAGAAAATTTTTTGTAACTATAATACACTTTTTTAATACTTACTTGTATTTGTTGGAACCCATCACAATAAAAAATGAAATCATGGAATTGATTGAACACATTGAAAAGATTTGCTAGAAATTTTTCATGGGAGAGGAGAAGTGTTCTCCCACTTCAACTCATATCTCAAAATTAATGTCCACTTTCATTGTTTATTTTCAAGGCGATAAGAATGTTTATATAGAGTACGGGTTTACGAATATTAATTTGTTCTGAAAAAGAAAAAAAGAAATTCAATGTTAAAAAGTTTGTTTTAAAATTTCAGTATACAACAATCTCTCCTTCCCTCTCCGGCTCTTTCTTTATTACAGTCAAGTAATGGGTTAGAGTCATAATGTCGTTAAAGACCCGCTGTGAGACAGGGTTGATGAATGTTTAATCTGTAAAGGCTCTTTGCCTTCCTATGGCGTGAGTGAGGGACTTTGAAGAGGGGGAGGGGTATAAGTTCAGGTGTCGTCGTCGTTAATTGATGATTAATGTCAATCTCGTCACTCAAAATTATTAGGTTCGTCGCTAATAGCACTCGTGTTGCTTTTAAATGCGATGTTAACCCGTTCGTTCCCAGCGTATCACTGGCGATACGCTCCGTGAGTGTCTTCTGCGGCCCAGAGTATCAATAGAGATACTCTCGATGAGAACGTTTTATTTGATTTTTTTTTAATGTTACTATATGGCGTTACAATACCGCGAAATCTATATAGATAGGTTATTTGGAGTGTTGACCTTGGTCATATGGGCTTGGATTTCACTTCTGGCTACCAGGAGGGGGGGAGTAATTGTTAAATGCACGTGCTGCGGCACAGCTTTCTAAATGCAATGACATGATCTAAAGGGTGTACTTGATTTCGGTTTTTCTTTTTTTCTTTCTTTCTTGCTTCTTAGAAGTTCGAAGGAAAATTTATGATCTTTTACGGGGGTAGGGCTTTTGGTAGCAGATGTTCTCAGCTGTTCGTTTCGTTCGGTCGGTTTTTATTTGTAGCGACAGTCATAAAGAAAAGAAAGTATTTATCTGATACTGAGATTTGCGAAATAATAAATGAATCTGACAGTAATGTTAGCGAAAATAATCCAAATCTGTACATAGACATCAAAGTAAAAAAAAAAAAAGAGGGGAGGGGTGACTAAGATGTGCCCTTTGCTCAAAATCTTGCTTGAAGCTTCAAAATATGTGTGTAAGACATGTGACGTTGTACTATGAATTGATTTTTTTTTTAAATATGCCATACAGCAAAATAAGATTTATCTTTTATATCTATATATTCCATATAATGGTACATCATTACACCTTGAAATTTATGTAACATAAGTAAATATATTTTGTATTTTCTTAAAAGTATGATTTTTTATGTAATTTTATGTATAAAACATTCAATTTTCGATTAAATCTTTTTTTTCTTTTGTGTATATATTAAGTTTAATGCATTTTAAATAATATATGTAAATACCAAACTATTTTAATAAATAGCCAGTTTTAGAGGAATTTTTTCACGAATTAGGCTTAATATCTAAAATCGTCTGGGCGCAGCGTAACATTCCGCGGTAAGAAGCCGCGGGCCCAGAGAAGCACTTCTTTTTTCTCCCTCTGGTTGCGAAAGGGTTAAGGCACAACGAATCAATCGATTTATTTATGCAATTTATTTAAACATTAAGTATACAAGAATCAAATAAAATGAATTTTTAAATTTATTCAATACTTAAAGGAATTCCTGGTAATTTACCAGTATGTCGATTTTGTTTGAAAATTATCTCGAACTACCTGTTATAGAAAAAAAAAAAAAAAAAAATGTCGGCAAACTTACAATCACTGGAGAGCATATCCCTATTAAATAAATATTGTGGAGTAAAAATATTTAAAATAAAGTGTTTATGAAAGAATAATAAGAAACCGTCTGGATCGAATGCGAGAAGAACTTAAAAATCTAAGGAAAAAAATATATAACTGCGATTAAAACATAAGCAAATTGTTTGGTTTGGTTTCATTAACGTCGTGCTAGAAGTAACACGAAGGCTATTGGTGACAGACCTCGTAATTCTGATTCTCGTTCAAGTGACGGGGGTGATCCCTGATCTGCTCCCTTCCTTCTCTAGACCCGTGTGGTGACCGGGGATGACAGAATAGTCTCACTGTAGCTCATGCATGTCGTAAAAGGCGACTAAAATGGGTACCCAGCGTCTGGGGGTATAGCCGGGCACCCTGCCCCTGGGGATTATATCAGGGGACCTCAGGGACTTTCCTTCTTCAGGTAAGTACGGGCATCATGACCCCGAGGCACCTTAGTGATCTTTTTCTCTTCCGTGGAATTTAATGTCTTTAAACACGGGTGACGCGTCCCCGGGATACCCTAGCGATCCTTCTCTGTTTTCGACTCTCCTTCTTGTTAACAAATTTGTCTTTTCCTCAATTTCTTCTCGTCTAGACCACAGTTTAATCTTGTTTTGCGCAGCATAGCCATATCTGGCTCTTGCGCCATAAACTTTACATTCACTCTCTCACCCTTCCTTCTCTAACTTCAACGCCACGCCAACGGAAGGACTTTGGGCCTCAATAGATTTAACGTGCATCAGCCCCGCCTACGCGGCGTATCTTTTGCGGCATTAAGGCTCGAACCCGTGACTGGACGAAAACCGAATCCACGACCATGACCACTAGGCTACCGTAGCCATAAAACTCAAGCAAAATTACAGCCATTAATTCATTGAATGTGTATCTGGACTCCATTGCTTCCTGTAAAATGCTTCTTTGCTTCATTACATGTAATCTCATTCAAAACACATTTTTAAAATAATAGCAAAAAAAGGACACACGATATTCTCTTCATTTTCATTGCATGAATTTGCTGACCTATACTCTGTTGTTTTACAACGCATGTTTAGTATTATAAAATATACAATTGAAGGAATATTTTAAAAAGGTAAGTTTTCTAAACATGAATTTTTCATTTCACATTTTAATGCTATATCTGTGATGTTACAAAATAAACGTAAAATCAATTTTGTAGAAATCAAAGATGTTTATTGAAGAACATAAAACTGACGAGTCTGCGTTTCAGAATTTTAATTGCGATTTCGTTTCGTTAATCGCAGATTCCTTGAAAATTAAAAACAATGCAACAACAGTACTTAGTTAAACTTCTCATATCAGGCAAATAAGTTTTCTTTCAACTATCACCTTAAGCCCTTTAATGTGATATTGTTTGAATTGAAAATCTCCCAGTGAATGAAACGTTACTAATCTATATTAAGTAAAAAATAACGAAATGTAGTAAATAGAATGGAGGAGTGCATGTATAAGCAAGGAATCGTTTATAATAGTATGTGATTGATGGTAGTGATAGTGAGCTGAAGTTACTCGTATCAATATGAGCCATTTGTATCACGCCGAGTAACGAGGAACATAGAGAGGATTATAAAGATCAAGATCTCGAGGAACATGCTCTACTAAGGACTCGAAACTTTTTGTTTCAGTACAGATAAGTAATTAGTTACTGTATTAAGCGTTAATCTCAGACATGTGTAGGATAGAAATCCATAGCCTTGATTAAATATTTATCTTGCAATTTGATTACTTTAGATACGGAACCTTCTCCTCCGTATATGCTAGTTTTCTGTATAAAGTAATAATTTTGAGATTAATTGAGTTTATAATTAAGTAACTAGACCAAATAATTAGATTGTACAGTGGAGAAAAGAAGCTCCGATCAGAGATGATAATAGAAAATAATGAATGAGAACAATGACGCAAACGAGAAGACCATCCCTTAGTGCATTCATTATTGAAAAAAACAGGATTAAAAATTTAATTATTTTTACACATCTGGAGATAGACAAGTCGTGTCCTATCGTTGAAGTTAGATTGTATCATTACTTAATGAGATGGTTATGGGTGTGTAGGTTTCTGTTTATTTCGCTAGTGTGTTGTGTGTCCATGTTAGCTATGAGTATGAATGTTTTTGACAAATCTTGACGAATTTCTTATTTAAATGTGTCGCCAGGAGGGATGTAGGGTCACCACTAAGAGATAAAAAATACCTTTCCCCCGGAAAGTGTAATCGCATTCCTGAGCATGAAGTTTTAATGACCCTGTTGAGTTTTAAATTTGTTTCATTTCAATTCATAGTCCAAGAGGGACCATCCTATAATAAAATCATCTTTTCCAGGATCGTGAGAAAACCTGTGCTGCTTTGATTGGCTAACTGTAGTCTAGTGATCGTGGACTCATGTCTACGTTATTTTCGTCGAATTGGAGGTTTAGTTATTGATGCCACTTTAGACCTGCCTTGTACCGGGCTGATGCATGTTAAATCTATTTGATGTCCCAAGTCTTTCTGTAGTGTTGGTATGGAAATTTTGTGAGAGAGGTGCCAACTCAGGTATAATCCTGGTCATTAAATCGAGGTTCAAATTTACAAGGTCCATCGCTAATAACTATCGTATTGCTTCTCAATGCCACGTTAATGTACAATAAAATAAGAATAAAATCGATTACTTTATATCTTAATAAACTGAAGTTCAGTTACTGATTGATTAGAATTCATTAATGACTGGGTTGATATTAGTGACTATTTATATATTAACTAAGATATTAACTAAGAATGGAAAAATAATAGAGTAACACGAAGAGTATATTTGCATTAGTTGAAATATATTTAACCAATTTTTTTTTAATTGTTGAATTCAAAATGAAAGGACAGGAAAGTGAAAATGAAAATTTTTCATCATAACTAATACAAAATATTCAATGCAGTGTTGCCAAATCGATAAATCATAGATATGAATAAACAAAGATCGAAGGTAGAAGAGGATAAATTTCGTCTTCTCCGTAATAAATGAGGGTACATATTCCATAATGAAAAAATAATAAATACAAAAATAAATGCTATACAAGATGAAGATGGAACTTCATTTAATACAAATAACAGTGCAGTGGAATTTTTAATAAGTTGTCAGTCTTTAATGTGAAGTTTTTGACACAGGCAATAATGCGCTAAATTATGACAGGACGCATAAGAAATATATGATAGATTTGGAGGAAGTGAGGTTGAATATCTATCCCAATTTACATAATTTGGCATCACTATCGAAACATTTTTTTTTTTGAAGAAGGGAATTATTAAAAAAAAGCTGTTTATTATAAATTCTACGTAAGAAAGAACATTATTTTACAAGAAGAATACATTTAAATATACTATTTCTCTTTCATCCTCTAATGTAACACATGGATCAATACGTCTCGAGACTAACATTGAAAACAACATTTTTTTTGCAAAATTTTTTTTATTCATCAACATAACACCTTTTGTTAATCACCTTTTAGGGTGATACAATCGTTCCAACGCTTTTCCAATTTTTTTTTTTTTTTCCGCAAGAAATCTTTTTTGTTGCGAGTAAATAGCGATAAACAGCTTTATGAATCATCGACTCGTTGCTGTTTTTGTTCCATCGAAAGCAATCGCGGCACCCACTTGGAAAAAACCTTTTTCATGCTCAATTTTTCATGAAGGATAGTAAATACACTTCCATATGATATCTGTGTCATCTCAGCAATCTCACGGAGCTTCACTTTACGATCTTTCATTATAATTTTTGTCACTTCACTCACATTTTCCAGTGTAACGGCTTCCACAGGTCTACCCGAGCGTTCCGCGTCATTTGTGTCGGTACGACCCCGTTTAAACTCGGCAAACCACCGACAAATCGTTGCTTTTGATGGACAAGAGTCCGGGTAACATTTTTCAATCCATTGTTTCGCTCGCACGGTGTTTTTACCCATTAAGAAACAATGTTTTATCAGAACACGAAACTCGGTTTTTTCCATTTTTTAAACAAACTACAAAACGACTTTACTCCAACCTCGATAACTCAGCTGTTTCTGGTCCGATCGACTTAAAATTTTGACACGTTTCAAGCAAAGGTTCGTACTCTAGAAAGACCTGGTTACTGGTTTACTACGAGCGCCATCTCTGGGTTAGTCTCGGGAGTTATTGATTGATGTGTTAAAGTCAATATTTTGATACCAGAAATGAATGCTATATAAGGGAGCATCATAAAATTTAATTATTATGCTTAGAACTAACCAAGATATCTAGATAAAAATTTATTGTGCGTATAAATTTATCCTTATGTACTTAATTTTGTAAATTACAACTATTAGAGTCGATTTGTTTGGCTTCAGGAAGCCGTAGATTGAAGCATTGGTAATTATTAAAGTTTAATTATTACTAAAATGTTAATCGAGATCGAACCTTAATTTTTATTTATTATTCATATACAAAATTTCTCTACATAGTCCTCCTCCAGAATTATACATTTCTCCCAGTGTTTGGTGACATTTTAATAGCCGTCATTGTAGAGTTCAGAAGATTTGTTACATCGACCTACGACTTCCTGAAACCCAACAATAAGCTGTTATTTGCATTATGTACAAAGGAATCAATTAACATGCAGATTAAATTTTATCCAGATATATCGGTAATTTCTTAGTAATTATTCAAACTTTACGATTTCTCCTCGTTTTTGTCTCAAAAAGACTTATATACCTTGTAAACATAATATTTTTTAAAATATTTAATTTAATGTAACAAATCTTACAAATAGCAATCTATTTAGCACATAAAAATGTTCAATTAAAAAAAAAACAACAACTTGGGTGTTTTTCAAAAGTGTGGCCTTATTTCTTCTACCTTTCACCTTTGCAAGCGAAAATCGTGTGTAAACACTTTTTCTAAGAAACAAGAACGTTTTTTTTTCCTCCGCAAAACTCATCAACAGGAAATGTCTAACATTCTACGTGAGAAAAGTTTTGTCTCGCGTATTAATTATTTCTCAGATGGGAATGTTTTCCTTTTTTTCAGTCTGGAGACTAAAATTACTTCATTCGTTTAGTTTTCTAAAAAAGGAAGAATAGAAGCTGAATTTATATCAGTTTTCCAATTTGCTCACATTATATTTCGTTCACGATAAAGAAAATTCGAGCTATATTTATTACCAACATTAAATGCTCGTAGACTCAAAATAGAATTATTTGAGAAAAATTTCTTTTATGTGAAATAAATGCTTGATTTACATTTTGTTGCTTGGTTTGAAGAACTGTTACTTTCTGAGCTCATAACATGGTTTGGAATCTCGAATTGCCTATAAATAAAATACTTGATCAATTACTGTTGCTAGAAAATCATTTTGCGTAAACTTTTCTATCAATGCTTTGAATTAAAACCTTTTGTTTAATCCTCTGTACTCCATTGGTTACTCAAGGATAATGTTCTTCTCTATTATCGTACTATACGTATTATTTAGGATTTGTTTAAATTAGAACTGCATTTATATAATTCTGTTTTTTATGCGATGTAGATGTTCCCGAATTTTACGTGTAAAAATTCGTGTAAAAATATATTGCATCTTTGGAAAAAATAGAAGATTGGTTCCAGTCTTAAGAAATCAGCTTTAACCTTTTTGTTTTTTTTCCAGTCTTTGTTAACCTTTTCGCTTTTGTTATAGATGAATTATGCGACGTCATGTAAGGACTATCGAAAAATATGTCTGTTAAAATTAAAACAACAAATGTTTTAAAGCTGTAACTTACCCTTTATCGACTTACGCAAAATTAATAACTATGTATGTCTCACCCCTTGTTGGGCAGGTGATCAAAACGTAGATAAGACAAAAAAAAATAAAGATTTAAATCGTTGATTATCACTCATTCTCATCGTTATATATGTTGAGGGGAAATCATTTGCTTAAAAAGTTTTTCTGAGACTTGTTTTGATATGTCTGAAACGTTTCAGTCAAATCAAAACAAATGTCGCAGATGTTTTTACTTTAAACACCAAACTCAAAATGCAGACAAATTTCCATATTGAGGTTATAACATTCGGGAAATTGTCACAAATTGAAATCGCATAACATTCCTCGTTCTCCAATGTCGCAGTTATAAAAATAAAATCAAAGCAAAATTTTCTTCTAAAAATTTGGATCGATCGTGTTAAATCGAAGTAAGTCGTATAAAAGAGGAATAAATTGTTTTTCTAATTCGTGTTATATCAAAATCGTGTAAAAGGAGCTCTTGTAAAAACAGAATTGGGAGTACTTTGACGATACAGTAGTGCTATTAGAGATGAACCTGGAAATTTTAAAATACAGTCAAATGACATGGACTAATGAAATTTATACTTGATTCACATTTTGTTGCACTGTAAATTTCAAATTTCACTTACAAACGCAAACTAGCACGGATCACGAGGCCTTTGAGATTATATTCCTCAATAATATGCAAGAAATTTTTATTTTTCTGCACAATGCGACGTTCTTTATAGGAACTAGGACTTGAACCCACGACATTGATCAAAAAGGTACAATAGGCCATGCAAATTTACAGGAAAAGGTAACGACTGCTCTTCGATGTTTAACTCTACAGATATCATAAAATTTAATTAAATAGCCATTAAGTTCACCATTCCAATTGAAGAGACACCAGAAAAAGGACAACACAGTGTATTAACAATTTTCGCAGAATACGAGGGGAGATATTAAACAACGGCACAGTAAAACTGTTACAAAACAGTTTAGTTTGTTGTCTTACATATTTACTTTTATTATCACCTGCAATATATTCTTCTTCAGCTCTAATATAATAAGTCTTCTGTCAGCTCTTTCAGGGCACGTGCCATTTCTTTTTCACAGCTTCAACGGACTCAAATGTTTTTCCTTTTAATGGAGATTTTCTTTTAAGAAATGGGTAGAAGTCAGATGTCGCAAGATCCGGCGAATAAGATGGGTGTTCTAACATTGGAATGCTGTACGTGTCTAAAAACCTCTTGACAGACGATGTAGACTGAACCAGCGCACTGTTTTGGTGGGAAAAATTTCCGTACGGATTCTAATGACAATTCCACTAGTTTCAGCAATCGCACGAATACATAAACGACGGTCAGATCGAGCCAGATTATCGATCGTTTCGAAATTGTCATCCATTTTTGACGTAGAAGTGCGATCTGGGCATGAATCCTCCACAACGTCTTCTCGAGTATCTTGAAAATGCTTAAATCACTCAAACATACGTGCATGTAATAATCATTCATTGTCATACTCTTCTATCAGTAAATTATAAGCTTTAGTAGAGATTTTTCCAAGTTTCGTGGGAAATTTAATTAGAATTCGTTGCTCTTACCATTTTTCCATGGAAACAAAATAAGAACTTTAATGCGAACGACGGCTACAGGTATACGGATTCGTTCACAGAAGTGAGATGCACTGTATTAGATAGAGAAGACTTCACGCTAAACAGCTGTTAGTTGCTGGAGTTTGAAGCCTGCGTAATTATTCTATAGCAGCTTCAGTCTCTCTATTTAATAGCCAAATCTTGTATATAGGGTTTCTCTCTCTCGAATGCTTCTTAACTCACCTAAAGCCTAGCTGAGAAATAAACAATTAAGTCTTAGCTTACCAATTCAGCCGCACCGAGTGAGACACTTCTTGAATAAGTAGATTCGGCTCCTATAACTCTATAACCAGGAATAATTTCTAATAAATTTTACTATAAAGAATTAATCAATAATTTAATCCAATTAACTAACGAGCATCTATGAGCTTTACATTACCATCTGTCCCTCTTCTATTCCTTTCTATTCTATTTCGCTTATATATCACTATAATTAATTCAATTTATTAAATTTCTTATCTTCACCTTATATGTCTAATTATGTTTCATTTGGTTGGAAATGAGTTGAAGTTGAAAGCAATTAAAATAACAAGAAGTCCCAAGGTTTGCGAAGAAAAAAAACACCGTGAATAGCCTGCAGGAACAATTTAACAACAACGCCAGTAGTTAAAACGCCTTACTAACTAGCCAGAATGAGACGTCTTTTTTTTCTCCTGGTTGGAATAGGTGCAGCAAAACGCGATCTTCCAACTTTTTTCGGACCCACTGGTCCAGGGTTCGAAATAGCCGCTATCGGCTCTCAACATCGTCAACAAACTCTCCCCCTCCACTGGGTCAGAAAATCACTCTATGCCGAAAGCCCAAAATCATTACATAACAGGGCTAAATGACCAAAAAAAACCGGCCTCACAGACATTTAAAAGTCCGTTCCATTCTGTCTATATTTGAGTAGTTTTATATTCACTTTAAAAATATATAAATCATGAGAAATATTCCTTCAGTTGTTAATCGATGTTTTCATTCTAAAATAAGTTTTTTTCCCTTTACAATCCATTAAAGATTCGTACTGGTAAAAATCATTTTAAAAGCAGAAGATAAATTTTATTTGAAAAGTAAAATTTATTTAAGGAATTTTTTTTATTTATTAAAGTAAATTTTATTTAAAATTTATCTTAGCAATTCGTTATATTTTATAATGTCCTAAGCCATCATACATTACATTGAAACATAATAACTCTTTATACTTTTCCATATTATACTTTTAATTTTCGAAATTAAACTTTCAAGGAGCTTTAATGTACTGGAAAGCCGCGTATTGCATTAATTTAAGTCGAAGGAGTCTTTGAATTCATGACAAAGAATTATAATTGCCAAAAAAAAAAAAAAAAAAAAATTACGTCTTGATTTTCTTACTTGATTATTATCAGTCACAGTGCGCAATTTGATAATTAAATTAGCTCCATGAATATTCATTTGTTTAATTAGTCAGACAAACCTAATCACATTACCTGTCACGGACATAAAAAGTTGAAGGTTAAAAAAAGCCAATTTTTTAATTAAAAGTCTAGTCATCAATTAATCAATTATGCTAAAGATTGATTGGGATAGTAATGACATGCAGCATAAATTGATTAAATATATTTTTTTTTAATTTAGAGTCGCTGAAGCCATTATTCTAATACAATATTCAGTTTAGGATGCTCGATTGATACGATGAGTGACGTCAACGCATAAAAAAATACATTTCTTTGAAACAAATAATTAATCTTTTCTTCCATGCATTAAAACACAAATACTTGGATCTTTCCCCAGCTTGATAGATTGTTTAATGTGTTGATAATCATAAAAAGAAGCTTTAAAAATGAAAGACTCGCTTTGGAAAAGAACACTTAAACGGTTATTGATTTATGAGGCCTTTGCTATTTTGATTACGATACGAAATATATGGATCCATTTTGTTTGTCACTTTCGAAACTTAATAAATGTATATGCGGGCGTCATGTTAACCGAAAATATCTTGATTTAATTTAGGGAGAAAAAATATTAATTTAAATAATTAATTTGGTTAGAAAAATAAGTTTTAACCGAATTATTTGATTTAAGTATTATTAATTATTGCTTATTAATTATCATTACGTATCTCTTCTCTCTCTACTCTCTCTCTCTTCTTCACACACACACACACACACACACACACACACACACACTCACACACACACACACACACACACACACACACACACACACACACATGTATATATATTTTAACAGGTAACCCTCCACAATCGATAGGTTCCTAGAAAATGCCATGCTGCGTGAAACCCTGTTATATGAGACCTAAAGTCATTACAAAAAGGGGGTATACGTTTCGAAAACTTATTAAAAACACTATTTTTATAATTCCATATAAGCAATTTAATTCTTATTAAAATATAAATGTACTTGTATGCATAAAACAAAACGGAAAGAAACGAAAATTATTATTTTCATTTTAATGCGACCTGAATTTAATAAATTTCTTCCTCGTCACTTCTCGGAACAATCAAAGGAGAACATTTCTTTTTCGGTTGAAAGATATCACCTTCAGTTTCAGAATCTTTTCCTTCGTTTAGTTTTTTTGCACCTTCTATAATTTCTAAAAATTTGTAATTTTGGTTTTTTTGCTGGTTCTTACTCTGTCATTGTAGATTTCATGGTATAGAGATAGACAATTTTGCAACTTCTTTTTGAATTTTTGGCTTCTTTCAGCAGAAGGGTTCGCCCACAAGAAAAAATGGTTAACGAATTTTTTAGCTAAATATAGACCATTTGTAATTTCTTAATATGAAACTATTAACATAATAATTTTCATCAGCGCTATTGTCAGAATCGATTTGATTTACAACTTCAGATGCCATTTTCATCAAATTCGCTTTGTCAACTTCTTCCTCATATGAATCTTGAATGTTATCTATATCCATATCCACACGAACTTCGCCTCCAATCAATTTAGCAAGTTCTAATATGCCAGCTCTTTAATTTACAGATGATTCAAGCATGTTTCTTTATTTCGACTGAAGAAGGCCATATCTTCTTCCAACAAGACTTTAACGTTCATATTTTTAATTCTTTGAGCGACAAAGATATGATATCGATATAGTGCTTAATCAAATACCATGCTAATTATAATTACTATTAAGGTCCCATTACATTAATTGATTTTGAATCGGTTACATCTAAAATACACTAAAATTCTCTTCTTATGTAGTAATTTTTGAAAGTTTAAATAATACTTTGATCTAATTGTTGGAGCAACGAAATAGGTGCTAGGAACTCAATTTTGGCGTTGGGTTGACATGGAGCATTAATTAACAGTAATAGCCGCCTCGAAGTTCTACATTTTCTGCTTTAAATAATTTTCCCCGTTTGGCACAGGATAATTTAAGAAGCTGTCTTAAAATAAATTTTCAGTTATCAAAGCTGTTGTATTTTCTTTCCAACCATTAAGGTGTTTTTATTACGTCGTATACTGGTAAGGTGTTTTTGTTTACATCTTTAAGTGTACTGGGATTTAAAGATCTATAAACTAGCAAGAGTTGCCATAAAGCCTCCAGATACATTACTGCACAAACGTAGCGTCAAAAGATCTTTAGACACCTTAATTCTAAGTGCTGGTTTTTCATCTCCGATATAAAGGTTTTACTGGACACTTTTCTTCCACCAAAGCTTAATTTCGTCGACTTTGAAAACTTGATCTGCTGTGTATCTTTCCTCTTCTATGTTTTCAGATTTTTTCCGGTTACGTCCTGACAGCTTAATGATCAGAGGATGCAGATTCCTTTTGAATTCTGATGCTATGAATTGCAAAACGCATTTGAATTTTTTGAATCAACCTTTACTTGCAATAAAATCTGGGTTGACAGAGGATTCTTCAAGTTCTTTTCGATGTTTGTAAATTTTAAGCGTTTTGTTTAATATTACAATCCAATGCAATTCTTTTGTAATGGCTATCATCAATCTAAATGTTGAGTACCTTACAATTTTCTCAACTATTGATACCGGGGAGGAGTTACATAATTTATGCAACTCGTTATTAATCCAGCAGCAACTGCTCTTTTTATTTCTTCTTTTTCATTTTCTTAATAGCCCAAATTTTTTCCATTTCAATATGCTTTTTCTCCTTTTAAAAGACGATCCAAAGTTTTTATATTTACTTCTATAGAAATAAATTTCATCTTAAGCGTTTCTTTTTACCTTCATCAGACACAGTTTGAGACTAAAACTTAATTTTTAAGAAATTAGTTTTAAATACAAAAAAAGTCGTCCTTTGAAACATGATGGTTCAACTCATACTGCCGACCAGCCGCTTCAAATGCTTTTGTCTCCAAGTCATGGAGATAAAAAGAAACAATAAAAAGGGCTTTCCGTCTGTGTACCCTGCCACCGCATTTTACAACAGATTGATACATTATATATATATATATATATATATATATATATATATATA
>BMAW01111767.1:50732-66987 GCA_019974015.1 Nephila pilipes
CCCGAATCTACAATGGTTTGCTCTTACGCAAAGGATTGGTTGTCTAGGGGGGTAGTTCCATTACCGGACTCTATTATAATTTAGTAGGAATTCAATGATGAGACTCAACTTGTTTTACTTCGTTTAATATTTGGAGAGATGAAAATATTTACACATTGAACTATATACAGGTTATCTCTATTAGGAGTAAACAGTTCTTCCGAGACGAATAGATGGTAATCTAATTAATCTTATCCCATATCGGCGATGGGCGCTGGAACGCGCTCGGGCGTTTGAAGTTTACTTCCGACGCGATTAATCCGAAGGAGAAGAGAAGCGGAAAAAGTGGGGGAAAGAGAGAGAGAACGAAGTGTCACTCAGTTTTTGTTCTGGAATAAGTGGCGCTGCATGAGCTAATCAGATGACTCTGATTCGTGATGCCATCTATGGAATATCGAGGAAACTGGTTTTACAATAGACTGGAAAATAAAATTAATTGTTTAATAATTAGCTGGGAAATCCTACACACACACACACATATACACACATATATATGTGTGTGTGTGTGGCAATTTAGTATGTTACTTTAACTCAAAATATATTGCTAAAATGCTTTTATATGGATTAACAAGTATTGATCACTTGGTTCATAAATTATTTCATTAAAAAAATCAGATTTTATTAATTACAATCGCCTGGTAATTGTAATCGTTAACAAATTAATAATTATAGAAAAAGCGTATACAAATTTTACTAAAAAATTCTCTGTTTTTCAGATATTATAAAAATTGGTGCGTACACTAACACGAGCAATTCGCAATTTAGAATAATGGAAATTCCGCTTACATATCAGACAGGTGGCTTTTCCAATCATTGTTTGAAAAAATCCATGAGACTCTCTTGGTATCATTAAATTATTTTATTTCTGAGATGCAAAACACAACATTTTAAACAGAGAATAAGATTCACGACTCGATTTCAAAGCATATCTAGATCATTTACTCGAGCAGCAGTTACATCACTTACATCCTTAGGGAGACTTTCGTATGGCATGCAGCGCCCTCTGTTCCCTAGTTTCAACAATTGGTAATGTTAAAGCATTCTCAATCTCGACTGGATTTTTTTTCTTCCAAATGTGGATCCAATTTCAATAATAACTTGGGTTCAAATGTTGCAACGGTGGGCTGCTCTATCTCGATTTTCCTTTCTTCTGACCTCGGGGAATTTTCTGTTTGATTGGCTTAAAATGAAACCTCGTCCAAAAAAAAGGAAACTTGATTTATGAGGATCAAATCAAAAACATAAAATTTAATGAATGGATTATATAAATTACATTTTTAAAAAAGTAAGAATGGAGTTAGATAAGTGGTGGTAGAGTGAGAGTAAATTAATGTCAGATATAAGAACCAGCCGTTCACAATATAAGAAGCGATCAGAGAAATCTTAGAAATGATTGGCCTTCAAGGGCTTACCTTCTTTAGGCAAGTACGGGAACCCTGAGACACCCTAGTGATCTTTTTCTTTCCCATGGGGCTTACTGTTTTTATTAAACACACGGGTGATGCACTTCCGGAGTACCCTGGTGATCCATCTTTATTTTCGATCCTCCTTCTTGTGAGCCAATTTTTATCTTTTTTCTCCAATTTTTTTCAAATGTCTAGTTCACAGTTACACATTGTTTCGCCAGCTTCCTTGCCATTAAACTCTCTCATCACTCATTAATACTTAGATGTTATAGGAAAAAGGATGAAGATTCAAACCCTCAATTCCAGTTAGTTTGTTTACTCAAACCCGAGTGAGTTGGAAAGCATGGAATTAAATTTATATTCCGAACGTTAGTTCAAATACAGTTAAAGAGATTGATTGCAGAAAGCCATTTTTTTTCTACTGAGCTTTAAAATTCAAGAAAATGAATAAAAATAATTAATTAGCATTATTGTTGGACCCTTTCTCTTCTTTGGATTATTTATCTCCCTTAAATTAAAATTAGTTATAGCAAGTGAAGTTAATCAGTGTATGTTACAAAGTAAGAATAATTTATGATTTTTTTTTCTAAATTGTAAAAATTCTACTTCTTAATGTTATATTATATGTCCGAAGAGAAACGTGAGTAAAATTCCAAATTTGATGCATTTGGAAACTGTTAATTCTTTTATTAATAAGAAATATATTATTATTAATATCGTCGAAGATTGTAATACGTGATGAAAATATTGATTGAAATACGTGATTGTAAATATTTTACATGTGATGCAGAAATAATTTCTGTAATAATTATTTCTGTATCGCCTTACAGATTTACATTTGAAATAATAATTATTTAGATCAAATTCGAAATATTATCTGGAAGTACTTATCCAAAAGGGAGAGAAATTTGCTGCAAATCGGTATTAATTTACGTCAATTTATAAAACTATTTTTTTATTCCCAGACCTGTCAAATGAGGAATTTCATTAAGAACAGGCGAAAGATAAATTGAATAAGGCTCAAATCTACTGCCAAATTTTCCAATCCTAATGTCTGTATTTGACGGAAGAAGAAAAAAAGGAAAGCACAGAATTGTTCTTTTATTCGTAAAAATATTAATTAACACTTTCCGGGCTCAATTTATCATCTAGTTTATAAGAAAAAAAAAGATTTATTTTTTAAAAACCTTTATATTTATGAGTAAAAAAGCATTTTTAAAGCCAAATAGAGCCGTCGTTGTACAAGTGTATTTTTAAAATAAGCTAAACAACAACCAAAAAACAGTAAAACATTTTTTTAAAAAAAAGTAAATTTTGTCTGTAAAGTTGGCTTTCCTCGTGACTTAAAACTACACGGTACCCTTTTTCCAGTACATTTTTTAGAGATAGAAATATTAAAAGTGATTCGTGATTTGCTTTCATATTATATTATCATTCTGTAAAAAAAGAAAAAGTCAATTATGGCAAGCCGTAGTGTCTTTAAAATTTTTAAAAAATGCAGCATATTTTGAAGTTCTTAAAAAAATTCTTATAAAATACAAAATCTTAATATTTTTTGTTTCTTCAAGTGATTTACACTTTTTTTTGTTTTATTACGAATGAAAGTTAGTATGGAATAAAAAAAAATCTGTCTCTCTTTGTTGAACTTTAATAATTATTTTTATAGCTAAGCATTGAAAGAAAAACATGAAACATTTTAAAATTTTAACTTTGACATTTCTTTGAAAAATAAATAGAGCTTTCAGACCTAAATACATGCCAACTTTTACAGAACGTATGTTCGAAAGTAACCACAAAAAATTCTAAGAATCTATTTTTATCAGGAAAAAAAAACCGTTAGGGAATAGAAAACGAAACGAACATAAAAGTCAGAAAAATGCATTAAAAATTTGTAAAGTCATAAAATAATAACTAATGATGCTGGAAAAGCTCTAATTTTTTTATAAATTATTTTCAACTAATGATGTGTACAAAAACATTATTTTAATTAAATATGATTTGTGTGTGGATAGATTTTTTTCTTATTGAAAATATTCTTTTACACAAAATCGATAACATGGGTTACGACCGTATAGATTTATCAGCTTTATCTTAACTAATAATTTCAGAAAAGGTTTGATCCAATACATGTATACAAAATAATAATTATAAGACAAATTAAATTTAGAAACAGTCAGCTCTGCATATAACACCAATGTATTTCTTAGTTTTAATTTTGCGCAATTTAGTAAGTTTGATATTTTGTTGCGCAACTTTATATACAATAAAATTTTCTAATTTTATAGCCATATTTACCATACTCTAGGGTGATACTCCCCAGGGACACCCAAGAAACCCTTCTCTATTTTTGATCCTTCTTCTTGTCAACCAATAATTTTTTCCATTTAGTCAAACGTCTAGATCACAGTTTTATCATGTTCGGCGCAGCATAGCCATATCTGGCTCTT
The DNA here is from genome assembly GCA_019974015.1 of Nephila pilipes. NCBI lineage: Eukaryota > Metazoa > Arthropoda > Arachnida > Araneae > Nephilidae > Nephila > Nephila pilipes. The sequence continues at coordinate 54,625 of BMAW01111767.1, forward strand.
GCGCCATTAAACTGCAACCCGTCTCTCAATCTTTTTGACTCCTTCCAATAAATTTAAATATTGAAATAGAAATGTCAGATTAGTTTCAGTTCTTTCATAAAAATTTTGGGAAATTAACAAGAACTCTCTTAATATGTTAGGGGGAAAACTGTAACCAAAATTATGTTTCACAATATTATATCCGAAAGAGTTCTTACTTTGTAAAGCCAGGGTTACACACAAAAGACTTGTTCTAAATAGAGTCAAGAACATAATTCTGATAAATATTTTTTGGGGTCAGCTGACTAGGGCAAAATCAGATAATCACTCAACATTAATTGAAATCAATTCTTGTCTTTTCATAAAATTTCAATTACATACATTCGTGCGCATTATGCTTACAAAACCTTCATGCTATGTGTTGCGGAGGATAGCTCAGATCAAATAAATTGTAAAATAAAATATGTAAGAGTGGACTGTCTTCATTTTCCTAAAACAAAACAAATGTTATTTTTTTGGGCAACGATGTGTATTCTAATAGGTACCCCATAGTACATGATCATCACACGTTCATCTCCTCACTAGTCAAAAGTTACATTCAAACAACTTTTTACAAAACAATTCAACCAAGGATGCTAACAATAGTCAAAAACTAAGCTAATTATGACAAGTTGCCAACACATGACAACACTACTTAAAAATAGATGTTTAACATAGACTTTACATATAACAGGTGCGTGCCAATACATGTTCTACTATCTGATTTAAAAAATTAAAAAAAAAAAAAAAAAAAATGAAACTCTTTCCACACAAGAAAGCGCCATCAGGTAGCGTGTACACTATGCTTAGTTTCGTATCAAAACAGCGCAAACATAAAAATAGTTGGATTTTCTCGACTGGCTCTTTTTTGAATGGAATTTTATTGAGTTTTGATGACTCTCAATCTTAATGAAGCCAGGATGTCATAGTAACACTAGCCCAAGTGTCATCCTCGTCTCTGGGTTGTAACTCATAAGTATGAAATCCTTTCACAATAATCCTTGGAGTCGCACTAAATATGACGTTAATTTAATACATAGCTCCCTGATTATCTCTCTACGCTGAACGCTCTATCACTATGCAAAAATTAAAGAGTCCCCCAATCAACACAGTCGCTAATAAACCAAGTAGTAATTAAACTAGAGTTTACTTGAATTTCAAAAAGTAATCAAAACACAGCATGTTTATTAACAGACTTGTAAAACAATCCCCGAACACACTTTAAAATCTAAAGATTAATGTTATAAATATTACTTAACTGATGCATATCAATCGGGTTCGAGTTCGTAGTACAGCCTGAAATGAGGTTCCGACTCCCCGTATGCAGATCCTCACTTTCTTCAATGCTATATTTCTTTACTCTTGTCAGCATGGACAGAATTCGAATTTTATCTTTGATAACTTCCGTTCTTCTCTCTGCCATGAACTTATTAAGCGCATCGCTATTTATAAATTAAATTTCTCAATCCTATACAATACACTTTATTATAATTCACTTCTAAATTACATAAATCACGTTTCATTTATTTTGAAATTCTCAATTCAAACATCATATTAAAGTCCCCGAGGGTTAGTTGATGGGAAACACGTGATAGAATCCAGTTATAAACGTACAAAATGAATTGAAAATGTTATTCACAATTAGCGAATTCGAAAATACGTGTAAGAATAGATGAGATTTTTTTTCTAACTATTTTTTTTTCTTATAGTAGAAAATTTTTAATGACACAGAAATATTTTTAACTAACACTTTTATTTTTTCACCCCTCTCTACCATTTTTTTTTTTTTTAACGAACGCATAAGGTGCTTATCTAAAAGGGGAAAAAAGTAATATTTCAAATGAGTTAATCAGTGTTTCGAAAGAGGGAAAATCCCTTCATTAAAGTTTATTTTCAGAAGTTTGCACCAAGTTCTGTGGATGTTTAATTCATAAAATTATTTTCTTATAAGGAATTTCAATCCAAACGGGAAATAATTTCTCTCAGTGTATGAGTGAAACTTCTGGTTGAGTTCATTCAGCTGCTAAAAAGATGAAAAACAGCATTGTTATAGATGCATGAAATTTGCCCATTTTGACCACGAGAGAAAATTTCTTATTTGATAGAATTCTGAAACGTTTTTTTTATAGATATAATGCACCTACTTAAGCACTAAAAGAATGGAAGCAAAAATCAAAGTTAAACATTGATTTCTTTTTCATTTTAAACTTAAATTATTTTGAATCAAAAAACGCCTTTAGAAAAGACAAATATATTGGGTCTGATTGAGAAGACATACAATCGTATTTTCTTAATAATTTACCACACTGATATCTGAAACATTGCTTAAATTTTTTTTTAACAAAATACGAAGATATCTTATAGCACATCATCTTTCCCATTTTTCAAAATAATTGCCCGCCTTTATAAAATAATACATGTACAAGACTTTCACATCATTCAAATTAAATAGCTCAAGGAACTATAATGGTTTAGTAAGAACCCACTAATTTTCTACGGTGACTCACTACTACACTAATTTTCTGCTATTTTTTCTCTCTAATTCTATGATGAAGGGATAATTTTTGGATTTGGGGAGGGGAATTCAATTAATGGCTGTCAAAGCTCATGATTTGGTAACATTTTTCGTTCCCTAAATTTTATGATGCAAGTTAAATTTGTTCAGAATCACAAGTCTTCCCTTTGACGTGGTATGGAAGTTTGGAGAGGGATGTTCTAGCTCAGGTAACTTCCGCCTACTTTGACCGAGGTTCAAAAATATGAGTTCCGTCTCCTGTGTGTTTGTGTCTGTCACCGGGAGTATGTCTGCCGGCTGAGTCATAAAATCATTGCATCATCATATCAGTATCCGGTATTACCACTAAATAGTGACGTCATTGGGGTACAGATTGATATGCATTCCAAAAAAAAGGATGAAGAAAAGAAGTGAAAAGTGAGAAATTGGAAGTATTAAAACGATGACGTCAAAAATGAACATCGTTTGAATTATGATTCATTTGTAAACATATTACTTGATCGTGTTTTATTCATTTGTTCTTTGCTCCATCATGAACTGTTTTTTGTTACTCTATTGTAAAAAATTGTTAAAAATTTTTTTGCCATTAAATGTTGAGTGTGGGGGTGATTGTCTCCTGGGGGGTGTTGTAACTCTAAACTCTATGGATGAGCTCGGTCCCTTTGGGCATTCTGCTGATAGTCCTCGTGTTATTTTCCAGTGCGATATTAAAAAACAATTAATCAATCAGCACTTAAATTACGATCAGATATGATGGTGACACCTGCGCTTCAGCCTTATTCTTAAGACTCCCGTCTATCGGCCATTTTGATTTCGTGGACGTAATGTTAATCCTATGGAGTTTCGACTTGAATTCTCCCATCTTTACTATTTGATATATTTGAATGCAGTAAAGTGCATCTGAAAGAGCAAAAAATAATGAAGGCTCCAGTTAAAATACTTATTCCTCAGGGTTTTCATTATTTTTTGCTCCTTCAGATACACGTTATTGCATTTAAATAGATCAAATAGTAAATATATGAGAATTAAAGTTGAAACCCCATAGGATTATCATTATATTCCCAAAATTAAAATGGCCGGTAGACTGGAGTGTTACGTCTAAAAGATTTTCATTAGAATTATTGGGAGAGCTTCAAGATTTTACAACAGTTTATTGATAATATGGACGGACACGCACACAAAGACAAATAGTTCAAATCTAATGGTGGGGGGAATTATCGTTCTAGAGAGCAGTTCTAATTCGACGCATTCGCAGCATCACTATGTTCTCAAGTTCTGTTTACTTTCTCCGAATTCGACTACCGTTGCCAATCGCAGTTTAATAAACAATACAAAAATAATTGAGAGCTCGCGACAGGGAGTCTTAACTCTGTTATACTGCACATCGTGAAGACTTTAAATGTCTGTAAGTTCTACGGCGACTCAGCTCCTGTTACTTTTTAGGTACACCCTGGCAGACCCCCCCCTAGTGGCTTAACTTCTTTAGATAAATACGTTAATCATGATTCTGGATTACCTTAGTGATATTTTTCTTCCCCACCGAGATATCCTAAAAACTTTCTCTATTTTAGGCCCTCATTCTTTAAATCATATTTTTCCTTTTTGTTTCTTTTTTTTTATATAGATTTCAATATTAACAAATGTTTGGCGCAGTGTATAACCAGATTGGGCACCCTCTCCTTTACTTTTTAGGGGGAAATTAATTTTTTATTCCATTTTAACCACTCTAAAACTAGGAATTATAAGCCAAGCCGTTGTATAAACATTATGGTTTTAACACTTAATTATCTTTCCTTTTGTTTTCTTAATTGTTAAAAAAATTATTTAGGGAAGTATGCGCAAAATGCAATGGCACGGTTTTTAAACACGTGTGTCGTGGCATACCGTTTTGTAAGGCATCACATCACCCATTGGTTGGATTTCGGCAAATTATCATTTTCATTGTCTTTTATAAACTAGCTATTCTTTTTTTGTGAAATTATTATTAATCATTTGTGATTTCTCGAATTCTTCAATTTAAATGCAATACTTGTATAACGTTCTTTTCAGGAAAGTTGTATTGTATACAGTATTATTTAAAATTTCGTAAAAGAACAATTATACTTCATTTCTAATATTAAAATTAAACCACAGTAAAGTTAGTATGAATTTGTCAACTTTTATTTCTATGCTCAAATTCACTCAGAAAATCTTAAAAACCTTCAGTTTTGTTGCTTAATTTTGTGTTTGTGTTTCCCACCCTCATATCTCTGGGCATGAGAAAAAGTATTTTTCAACTACATAACAATGGAATATCATATCGAGAAATTGAAAAAGTGATTAAATTACCATTTACAGTTGTTATACAATTGTAACAATTTGATTTGTTTTAAGTTTTTACGTACATAATTATAATAAAGAAGTGCTAAATATATTGCACAACTTTTTTGTATTCTTCTTTTTTGCAAATTTTGTGTTTGTGTCTCCCTCTCATATATTCGTACCTCTTGACATGAATAAACAATATCATTGAGCTCCAAAAAAATGGAAAATCATACCGAAAAATTGGAAAAACGATCCAGTTTCCATTTACATTTGTTAGAATTTTTTAGTAATTATGTAATTTGCTTAAGTTTTTATATACAATAATAATAAAGACGTGCTAAGAATATTGTACCACTTCTTTTTTGTATTTTCTCCCTCATAGAAAAGAGCTCAAATGTTCGGATGCAAAGCTATCGTGATAATTAAACTCATTAAATTCATGTCTTCCTGATCTTACGCAGAAGTTCGTCGCTCTTTTAATGACTCGAAAAATTCGTTATTTCATTCTGTTCCGTCTTTTTGTGATTCAGCTCATTATTAAAAAAGCTGCTAGTTAGAACAGCTCAACAAGAAATAATCATCTTCACTTTATTCACATGGTGATTTTTATGATTTTGCTAAGGATTCGTTGAGCGATTAAACTCAGTATTGTAAAAAAAATTGCGGAAAATTAAATTCAAATGGTGCAGAAACTTGAAATTTTATGGTGTTTCAATTGCTGAATATTCTTCATTTCTAAGCCTTCGAAAATTATGTGTACCTAATTATTGAAATATTGTCCAACACCTTTTCTTGAATTGAAAGAAAATGACAATTTTTTCACAATTATTCTACTATTAAAGTCATTTTAATTCTAAACATTTTAACCCTTTTTTTTTCTAAATTACACGTGATATAATAAATAGCGCTACCATATGCAAGAAAATAAAATTTGTTCTAGATGATGATCGCTGTTCTAAATTAAATTCATATACCATTGATAGCTGGAGGATCGTCTTATAATTAATTAGGTTAGATATATGCTAAAGCTATGCATTCACACACACACATACACGCACGCACGTACACACACGTGTGTGTGTGAATGATTAATTAATGGCATGAGAACAAAGGTAGATATGATTATTATACATTTTATCAAAATGTGAAAAACCTAGCTATGATTTTCTAATATACATTTCACTCATATAATACGAAATGTTATATTAGTTACATGCGTTATTAAATGTTATATTTTGAATTCAACAATCTTAAACATCTAATAATACTATAAATTATACTGTCGAAGCCGAAAAAATATCCGGACCAAAGTTTGATGAAGTAATTTGAAAGTTTGAAGAATGAGATATCAGATTAGGCGTCATCTTCGTGTTCTTATAATAGATAACAATTACAAAGTCCATTATAAAAACTTGAAAATTTAATACCTCTCCCAATTTCTTTCCAATTGACGCATCACTGAGCACCACGAATTTTGAAAATGGCTCGATTTGAAAAATTTGGTGTTGTCTTAAGGAAGAAAAAAAATCAGCATAAAAAAAGTGTGTGAGAAATTCGAAGGGTATCGTTCGATAGCAAAAAGCAGCAGTTCCATTTTAGAGCCAATGTACGTAGATGTCCCTTCAGAACAAGTCGGCTATTTTTTTCATTTCTTTTTTTAACGGTTTTTTTCTACTTTTCTATGCAATCCAATTTTACTTGACTTCTTTACAATTGCAAAGCTTACAAAATTATCATTCCGTCTACTCGCCATTTTGATTCTAGACGAAATGACTACGAGTTTGAAAATCTCCCGTTTGGCGCCACTTTGGTACTATTTTTAAATCCGCGCCAAGGAGATCCCATAAACTAGGATTTTACCATGTCATTCTCTCTCGCTGTATGACTGATTCAAAATTTCGAAGTCTTTCATCGTTTATTTATATTGTTGAATTCAATCAAAATAAAATGAAATAATTTGAAATTATTTATAATAAAAAATACCAGCGCCATATATATTTGCCGTTTCTTTATAGAAATTCACTTGAAATTTATATACTATTCAATCAATAAATTTTGATATTTTTCTAAATACAGTCCATAATTATTCTGTGAGCTCTCATATAATGTAATAAATAGGATATAGATAAATTATCGATTAGAAAACTGCGGTCCATTTAACCTGAAAAGAAATACTGATGACAAAGAATATGATTAGCAATGACAATGAACACCGGTTCTCGACAGGTGAGTTAACAGGAATAAGTTTCACTCACGTTATCATTCTAGTTATAGACCATTCTGTATAATCAGCTTTTGGACGCATAAAAAGATGTAGGTAAAAAAAATCTGCATTATTTGTTTAATGTACATATACCTAATTTTTCATCAAATAAGAATTTTTTTATTGACCAGATGGATATCTGTAATATTTGCTAAGAAATCTACAACTAGTTTATGATAGATTAATTTTAGTATTCGTCTAAAAATAATTTTAAAAAAAACTTATAAAAGGAAAACATAGTCGAATCATTAGATTACGACAGAATCAAAAGTGTAGCTAACTCAAGAAATAAATTTTCGCATTTTGTGACATATGTATTTCTTTCACATTATTTCACTCCCCAGAAATCTTAAAACCTAATTAATTAGTCTATAAATTCAAAACTCCAACTAAAAATACGTAAGAGAAAGACAACACAGTTCATTATCTATTATTGAACGTACGAGATCAATCTATCTCGAATCTCTCTTAACTCAGTTAATTTTAGTTTATGTTCAAATAATAAAGTCTTAGCTTACTAAAACATTCGTTCCGATTTAAACACTTCTTGTTCAGAAAAGTTTTCACTTTTATTACTCTAACTAGAAGTCACTTGTATTTAATTTCAATACAAACGATTAATTAAAATAGTTCACTTCAATTTACAAGCATGTTTCAATTTGTGGTTATCATCTGTCTCTCTTCTCTTTTCTTCCCTTTTATTCTATTTCTCTTGCATATCACAATCCCTAATTCAATTAATTACACTCATTATATTCATCTAATTTACCAAATCATTTTCATTTGGGTCGGTAAGGCGTTGTTATTTTCTGCAGTTCATATTACCAAAAAAGCTCCCGAGCATAGTTAAGAAAAAATCACGAATAGCCCAACGTCACAGTTTTAACTTTAGTTTTATTTGATTTAATTATTCTCCATTAAGACTGGGCCGCGGTAGCCTTGTGGTCAAGGTCGTGGACTAGTGGCCGGCGGTTTTCGTTCAGTCGCGGGTTCGATCCTTGGCCGCCAAAGACCCGCCGTGTAGCCGGGGCTGATGCACGTTAAATCTGTTCGGGGACAAAGTCCTCCCGTTGGCGTGGTGTGGATGTTAGGAGAGGGGGTGCCAGCTCAGGTGACGACCTCGTCACTTGACCGTGATTAAAAATTACGTGGTCCGTTGCCAATAGTGTTGCTGTCAGTGTTGCTTCTAGTGCGACGTTAATAAAAACTAAACTAAACAAATCTCCATTAAGACTAAACTGTGAGTTATTGAATGGCTATATTGGCGTGAATTGATTTTTATTTAGAGCATACGTTTCCAATCTTTCTTGGTCTACCACACCCTTTTAAAAAATGTTTCCCTTTCTTGAAGTCAGTATTACAGCTCATAGTTTTCGAACCTTTCTGGATCACGGACCATTTTTTTACAAACAGTAATTCGATGGTATACCTATAATATAATATATTTTATTTTGAAAAACAAGCTTTGCACTAGTCAGAGATTCATGTACTGCACAAAAATATATTGAGACCAGAGATATAATGTACCAATCCCTACTTTTAATACGGAGTGATCTTGTTTAAAAGACATTTAGAACTACTTGATGAAATACGTATTGAATGATTTTAGTATTAATAAAACATTTCAACGAGTTTTTATGAGTATTGTTTGGGGAGAGGGAGGTAGTTGGTCCTCAAAGTCTTTAAATTCGTCTTGGACTAAACAAACATGTCATGGACTTCGATTCGTTCAACGTCACCCGCGGGCAGTACCGATCACGTTGGGAACCACTGATCTAGAGCATCTCATCCCTGGATACTCCATTTATATATATATATATATTCCAAATGTAAGAACATAGAAAAATAAATATTATAAGCATAAGATATGGATTATTAAATCCAGTATTCCGAAAAAAAGTAAAGTGTTACTTGCAAAATTTTTAAATATTTAGATTTATCACACCATAAAATCAATGAATCCAAAATTTCTTTCAATTCCTTTCTTTAGCTCAGGAGATAATTGAATTTAAAATTATGATAGAACATCGAGAAGTTTTGAAAGACAGTATAGTAACTAAATCTTAATTAAAACCGTCCAATCGTCAGGTAAAAATACCCACAAAAATGTTATTATTTGTTTGAGCGTGTGTATGTGTGTCGGAAGAAATATAATATTAATTGTTATATATAACCCAGAAATAGTTTTTTCGAATATATCTGGAACTATTGATTGGGCGGAATGAAATTTTGAATATGGGCTATTTATACGTTTTCTATGTAATTCTGCCCTAAACTGGATTGTTTAATGGAAAACTCGGTTTTTAAAGTCTATTAATTATGATAATTAAATTGATTAGATTACCCATTAACACCACAATTTAGTTGCCTTTGAACCCTTAAGATTCACACCTCTCTTTGTGCAGATACGATGGAAACTTCATAAATTATTTAGGCTGCTCTCCCCCCCTTTTTTTTATGACTGTTCGTAATTTTGAATGAGTGATGGATAAGTTCATTGATACAAGAGCCAAGTCAAAGCTATGCTGTGCCAAACAGGGTGTAACTATGATCTAGACGTTTGAAAAAAAATGTGAAAAAGGTAAAAATTGGATGACAAGAAGGAGGGTCGAAAATAGAAAAGGGTCGTTAGGCTGTTCCGGGGCACTTCACCCATGTTTACTGAAGAAAGTAAACCACCATTGGAAAAGAATAAATACCGCTATGGTGCCTCGGCTGAGTGAAGCCCTACCTACCTTTAAAAAGCAAGCCCCTGAAGGCTACGTAATTTTGAACAAAAGTGAAGAACGTGGATAATACTTAAGTCACCAACTTCCATATCACCCTCGTGAAATATTTCCTATTTTTAGCTCTTGTTCTATATCAATAAAGGAAGACAACCATAGTACAACTAATTAAAAATTAATTAACCATAATTAATTAAAACATTTAATTAATAAAATATGGATTACGTATTATATTAATAGTCTTAGTATTATAGAGTATAAATTATTATTAGGAGATTGATAATCAGTTAAATATATGGATTTTTCTTCTCATTCAAAAGCATTCTACCTAAAGATTTACTCAAAAATTCATTATTCGGAAATGAAGTGAAAAATAACTAGGGGACACATTCGTTGAAAGTCTCAGAAAGTAAATTACAGGAAATTAGCTATTGAAAAGTCTGGATTGAAAGGAGGATGTGGCAACATTTCAACATTTTGAGTTCCTGAGAGCAGATTTGGTCAATTAAGCAGGTGCGTTTTGTATCGACCCGTGTTGAAATTGCTCCGTGATAATTTTGGGTACCATGCTTAGACAGCCATACACACATGAAGTTTCTATGTACAGATCCGGTTCACAGCAAGATTTCGTGAACAAGCTCCATGCAGCCTCTCCTCAAAATTCCGCCCAGCATTTACATCATGATTGATAGATTGGTAAATAGCTTTCGCGTTATAGAGGATGTTGTCACCTGTTCCCTCATATCCGGAGTTCGCGAAATGAATCATTTTCATTCTCCACTACAATACGTAATCTTGGGGGTTAAAGCTCTGCTGTACACTTCACCATCTTTCGCTACACTAGGTAAATTCATGAAATTTATTTTACAGATCGTACCTTAAACCAGTCTGATTTTTAGGAGACTAAATTCCGCCATTATTACGAGGTCCTGTGGTAGGTCTGCTGTGTACGATTGACTTCGAACAGATCGTTTCTTATAACAATAGACGGACAACGTGCTGGTCATTTTCTGAGTTGGCATCACCTTCTTTTAAAACGTTCAAACAAGTTCTGTCACAGATGCAGGACCTCCATCGTCGAGCTTTTACATTGTTTGTGACATCAGCTGGCTTTCAACGAAACGAAAATTGTACAAATTTATAGTTTCGTCTTCATTAATAGCAAATTACAACATAAAATATGATATAATCTCGCATTATTTATTCAACATCCTTTCTACTGGATTGGCTATTGAACAAAGAATAGGATTAAGTATGTGTAAGTTGCAACTCACCGGAACATTTTCTCACCACAAAATCGGAGAACTTGAGATCTTGATCCAGATTTTACGGCATCAGCCCGCGACATAGTGGATCTCAAATGCACGCTTTCAGAACACTATTCAAGAACGACTACCGTAAGTGACGCATTAGACTACTGCGCCACTGCTTCGCCCGAAGTCTTGTTGAATCTTCTCCTGAACTATTGCCCCTTTGAATACCCAAGCATAAACGGAATTTAATGCAATAATAATGTTCAAAAGTTTCGGTCATTCTGTTATTATCGTAAATCTGACGGCTTCACTTCACTTTCTCTCTCATCAGTATTCTACTGACAGCTTCTATAGGCAGAGAATTCACCTTTGTACGTTAAGGGATGGGTTAGGTATGTCATTAAACCCCGCCTCTATAGCATTTCGCTGGAAAATTTATGGTCAATTCTTTTGAACACCCCGTATATGATTTCTTTTTTTCTGGTCGAGGTATTCTAGTTATTTTCTTCCCTATGGGGTTTACTGTAAATAGATTAATGTGCCCCATACTTGAGGTCCTTCTCTATTTTCAACATCCTTCCTATCAGCCAATTTTAACCGTTTTCCAATTTTTCCTATGTCTTGATCATAGTTACACATTATTTGGCTCAGTATAGCCAAATTTGGATTTCATGCCACATTAACCTCTACATACACCATTACCTTTTATCTTGTTTAAGGAATTAATGAAAGGTCACATAAGCTCTGAATAAAATTGTTTAAATGGTTAAAAATATTACATTTGGAATAAACAAAATAATTTTCTAAAGAAATTAATTGAAACGAATAATTAGCTAGAAAAGGAAGAATTTAATAAGAGTGAAATTAAAATTCGTAATGTGAAATCTCCTGCTACATATAAAAACAATTAATATAATTATTCTCTCCTTTTGATTGTATTTTATTTATTAGTTTATTTTGTGATAATTTAAGTTTGATTGGTTTATATATATTTAAATGCACATAGCAAAGTTGCAATCCCTAGCATATATTCAAGTTTGAAATAAAATGAAAGAAAAACAGGCTCTACTTATTATTATTTCTAAAATATATTAAAAATATTTTTAAGATTTAGAACTTAGAATTTAATTATATGCATACTTGAAACATTTCAAAACGCTGCCTGTGTTTCAATGTTTTTTTTTACAACATTTTCTGAATTTCCTTGGTGTGTTCTCAAATTTTTGATCGTTAATTTAACCAAGTTATCACCAAAGCTAGAGCTCTGAAATTTTGGGAATCATT
>BMAW01111767.1:69718-104973 GCA_019974015.1 Nephila pilipes
ATTTTGAAGTGAATTATATCAGTCATAAATATCTAGTAAAAGAAAATAATGCAATAGGATGCAATACTTTTTAATTTTAACAGCAATACGTAACTGAAACAGGTGCTACAACATCAGTTACTCGCTTAACAATGCAATATTTAGACATTTGCAACAAGTTTTAACCTTTATTTCAATAATTTTAATAAGTCAAAATATCCCTTCAACTCGGCGCTTTTAAGATTGAGGAAAAGATTTCTTTCCCTCTCTGGGAACACTGGGATTTCCACACACGCCACGTGGGGTATCGTAAAACTTTTCTACTCACAAAGGGGAGATAGTAAGGGTTGCTGACTTTTAGTCAGTAATCATTCGTAAGAAAGAAAGATTCCAATACTTGAAACCGTGTCATATCACGATAATTTTTTCTGAATTCTGGTTCCTATTTTTTTAATGGAATTACTTACAAACTTTCAAATACAACTTTTGATTTTATGAGTATTGTGAATTTTTTAATACGCTCACAAATGTCTCTTTTTAAGTAAATTTTAAAGTTAAAAATTATTATGTTCAATATTTTACTTGGTGTGCGTCATCAAATTTTCGATCGTTAATTTAACCAACTTACCATCAAGCTAGGGCTCTGAAATTTTAAGAACCGTTCTTACTTGCCTAACAATGCAATATTTAGATATTTGCGACCAGTTTTAACTAATATTTCAATAATTTTCTTTAAAAAACTTTGCCACAATATAAAACGTTGTTTTTAAAAACGGTGGTTTTTATCTCGAATTATTTCTTTTAAGGATTTTAAATGGTTTAAAATTGCTTGCATAATTAATAAGTGAGAGAAAGTGCACTTATAGAACTAACAAATTATATTTTTGGCACCCAAATATGATTTTTTTTTACTACCAGTTTTAAAAACCCGAATTTAAACTGTAACGAAATTTAGAATCCTATACAATATTGACGGATGAATTATAATCGTTACTTTTTTTTCCTTTCTAGGTCAATGCTTTTCCCGTGAATTTGTTCAAAAACGTAGCAGTATTCCTTTTCAACGTTTCTGAGAATCGGAGTTTATGTGTGTGATCTTGATGCTGAATACCATTCCCCCTTCCTCTATTTCAGCACGGTCGCAAAAATCCCATAACGAAACAAAAACTTCAAATTTAATTATTTGTGACTTAAAAATGTGAACAAAATATATATTTTGAATTACACAATTATATTTTAAGCATATTTAATTTGTTAACTTCTTTTCTAAATTATTTTATAAATTTTGTTCAATTAACAATATTTTTAAGTTTTAAATTACAAGCTTTTGAACTTGAGATAGTAAAGAATATAAGTAATGATGTTTTATTAATATTTTAGTATTTACAACACTTTTGTGCTTTTACAATAATTTTGTGTTGTTAATAAAAAAGTTTTCAACTTTCTTCCATTTCAAACAAAAACAAAAAAAATTCGATATTATTTTACGTGTAAATAAAGGAAAAAAAACTTTTTTCAAATGAAAAATTCTTTTGAAGTTAATATATATTCAAACATGGATGGAAATTTAAATTTCTGATTTCAAAAAACGTATTTTACGCAAAACAAAAATTTACATACATTCTTTAGAAAAAATATTTGTGTTTGAACCACACTGCAGATTGCGCTAAAAACAATAACAAAATGCTGCCTCTGTTTTATTTGCGAATATTTTTTCAAGAAACATTTTTGAATAAGAATAACATGTTTTCCAATTTATTTTAAGGAACAAATAACGGAATGGAGTTCTATTTCTTCTGGAACGGAAACACCATCCCTGTATTATAATTTTCTGCTTTCATTTGCTATGAGAAATATAATTTGAATTTCATACTTATATTCAACGCACATAGTTATTTTAACTCTTTCTTATGCCCTTTGATTTTTTTTTAACAACAAAATCTATAATACCATAATAATTAATTTCTAAAGATAAATAAGCGTTTCAATACTAGTCTAATGCATCACATCGATGCAAAACATTAGTTCATCGATATCTAGTTTATCAATACATACACCCAGTTCGTTACATCGATGTAGAACATCTAGTTCATCGATATAGCATATTTTTTTCTTCTCGTCCATCCTATACATTTATTTCAACGATACAAAGTAAATACACTACAGACATAAAAAGAAAAGTGCTGTTGTTAAAAAGGACTTACATTTTCCTTCAAAATAACCCGAGGATATGAAAAAGCTTTAAGGACGCCAACAAACAACGAACAACTTCTGTAAAAACACTCTTAAGGGGGAAAAAAAGAACATGGTGTAGAATGAAAATGATTCTTGGAGCTGAAATTCAATCGGAAAATGGACACAATGCTTCGATGTTGGAAGAGAACTTTGAGCAGTCTACTTCCTCCGAAGAATTTAAGTGTTATCTTCAGTTTATGTCGGAATCCTACCCTCAGGAAACAGATGGTAAGTAGAATTTTTTTTGTCAACTTTTTATTTCATTTTTTCTCCCGCTTTTCTTAGCTTTACAAATTTTGTGTTGTCTGAGAATAACTTCAAGAAGTTTTAATGAACATTTAATGATTAGACCATTGAGAAATAATATTATTGTTAGCGGATTTTTTTCAGATAATAAATGATAAGAAAAATACTGATTTATAATGAACATCAAACCGTTTGGAGCGGAATTCGACAGCGTAGATGGAAATAAAGAGTGAAATGAAGCTTAAATATCGATTTGTCTAACGAGGCCGTTATTGCCAGGAGGTTTGGGCTATGAGAAATGTAACCAGGCAGCATTCAAGTCAACTCATGTGGCCACGATAACCTAGTGGCTACGGTCCCGGGATCAATGCTAGCGTTGCTTCTATCGAGGCTTGGGGGTTAATGCTACACTGAAGATTCGTCGTGTAAGGGGCTGATGTACGTTAAATCTGCCGAGGTCCCAAATTAGCTCCCATTAGCGTGGTGGGGACGTTTGGAGAAGAAGATAACAACTCGCGTGTCTTCCTCGTCACGTGACCCAAGTTCAAAATAACGAAATCCGTCGCTAATAGCTCTCGTGTTGATTCTAAGTGCGTCGTTAATAAAGAATCAATTAAAGTATCCGTACACCTTCAGATAAATTTTTTTGAAATACATTGATATTTGCTATTAAAATATTTTTTAAATCTAAAATATAATCTAAACCCATGAAAAATATGTTTAATAATCTGTTTTTAATTCAAAAAATAATTTTGGAGTGGAAAACATGGTGAAAATAGCACATGAATTGATTATCAGAATAACGCTCATAACTCGAAAGTAAACAAAAATATCATTATTCTGTACATTTGCTTATTCATCATAATAGTTTTTGGGGCTGGTACTTTTTTATGATGAAAATCATATTACTACAATTTTTATTGTGTTTCGAGTCAAATAACAATGAAAAATGAAAAAAGTATTACAAATACATGATTTACTCCTTTGTTACTAAGAACATATAAATTTTATAACCACGAAAGTAGTCGGAGTTCTTAAAAACTATATAAGGAAGATGCTTGCAATATTTAAATTAATTTGGTTCTTAACTTTTTCTGACATCTACGTTGCCATATGTGAATATGTCTTTAGTTTTAGTTTCAGTTTTTATTCACGTTGCACTAGAAGCAACACGAGGGCTATTGGTGACGGACCTCGTAATTTTGAACCACGGTCAAGTGACGTAAGTGAATATGTCGGGAAAACTCATTTTGAGAAAAATCAAAAATAAACTTTCAAACGCAATTAAAAATTAGCTTCCGAGTAAAATTCAAATCCCTGTAACTTAATTTCTAAATAAAGTATAAACAAAATTCAAACACTATTAGAAAAAAAAAAAGTTTAAATTTTAAACTGATTTTAAATTAGAAAATCGAAAATTTTGACAAAAATGACGTTTTAAAAGTGTACGGAAACCTTAAGTCGAATCATAAGTTCGAGTCCTGATTGAAGCAGAGATAAGTGATACGAAGTATTCAGACATTGTTTAAACTATGTTCTAGACGAGAAAAACTGAAGGGAAAATAAAAATTAGCTGATAAGAAGGAAGGTAGAAAACAGAAAGGATTCGCTAGGATAACCCGGAGGTGCATCAATCGTATTTACAGAAAACAATAAATCTTGTGTTTAAGAAAATATCACTATGATGATTTGGGATTATCGCAACGGGAATCGTGACTATGGGGGCATGATTCACACCCTTACTTATAGAAGGTAAGCCCCTGGGGTATCTTATGCGGTATGATAAGGCTGTATCAGTAGAGTGGCCATAGTTTCCAGCTTATGGATGGTGTTGTTTCAATGAAGTTATGGAATCGAGTTCTGAATCCTCAACCCACTATGAGTGCCATTGTACTTTTACAAAAAATTATCACCTTACTGTACCCAAATATACTCGTACGTTATGGCTTCGTTTCTTAACTATGAAATTCAAATATTCAAGTTAATTTCTTATTTTAATATAGCATAAATATCTCCATTAAAATGCAATATATAATTTGGAATTTATATGTATAGAATAATTGGACATTAAAACTTAACTCACAAGCAAACCAGGTATTTATTTCACTAATTAAAATTTAAAACAATATGTAAAAAGTTACTACTTAACCAATGAGAAAGAAGATAATATAACAAGCCATAAAACAGACTGATACAAGTATAAACTAAAGAAGAATGAAAATCTATTATTCAAATTTAACTATAAGAGAGAAGTTATATAAAATTCAAAAGAAAGTAAATTAAATGAAAAATAAGTAAATAAATACATAAAATGTAAAAAAAGATATAGCTATTAAAAAATGTACAAAACGAAAAGTATAATGGGAAAAAAATGGAAAATAATTATTTAAAGTTGTAAAAGGTTATAGACACTGTTAAGCTGGATTATTCTAGAATTATTGACCAATTTTTCCCCACCACCAATACATATATACTAGGAAATCATACCCCGTGGTTAAAATGTAAGGGACAATATATATATCTGTGTGTGCGCGCGCGCGCAATAATATTGCCCCTTATATTTTAACTTCGGGGCATGATTTCCTAAACAAAATCATTATTATTTCAGCGTTTTTGTGATTTTCCTTTCGAACCTTATTTGTGCACTGGATACGATTTCTTATTTAAAATCGATTTTGTTTCAGAGCACAGAATTGTTTCTCTTCTTTGCTTAGAGTAAAATCGCTTAAAAAATTTAGTATTTTTTCTTTATTTATTATATTTTCTTCTATTTTAATCTATATTCTTACATTTTTGTCGGATCATTCTATTGCTCATGTTTCTGGATCTGTCGGTTTGGTTTTCTATATATTTATATAAATCATATGGTTTATTTGTATATATTATTTGTAAGCGATTCATATATAGTTTTGTTCCTCATTCTTTCAAAAAGCCTTCAAGGGCTTTCCTTCTTTAGATATGAACGGAATCATGACCTTGAGGCACTCTGAGGACTTTTCTTTCACATGGGGTCTACCGTCTGCAGTAAACACGGATGAAAACCAAATTTTTACTTTTTTGTTATTTTTTTCAAACATCTAGATCGCAGTTACATCTTGTTTTGCGCAGCATGTAGCCATATTTGGCTCTTGCACTATTAGACTCGCCAATCACTCACTATTTTAAAGAATCTTGTGCTGTATATGTAAATCACGCGTGTGGCCCATTGTATATGGTGTAAATAATGTTTATTTGTTAGTTCATGTTCATTTCCACCTGTTTTCAGGAGGTTTGTTTTTTTTAACTCACTGAATTAGTGATTCGTAACTTTCTTCACCTGTAAAAGTATTACATTGTTTTGGACCAGTTTTTACTTCCTGTTTCACAAGACCTGCAAAGGTTGTAACGCTTGCCCGTTCCTGGCTGCCTCTTGTGCCATAGCTAAATTCAATGATTAAACACTAAGACACAATAAGTCAATCAAAGAGACACTAGAATAATATTTACGGAATTTATTATCTTCTAATTAATATAACAACAATTATTTATGCTCTCCCGTGCAAGGATTCTACTACCCTAATTCAACCCACCAATAGTAATCTAACAGACTCTTACCACTAAGACTTTCTCGACTGCAACTCAGATTCTATAATAACTAAATCTCTGGAATAAGTACACCTTTAATCCAATCGCTTATTTCAACCTCTCTTTTCAACTCCTTCAACCTCTCTTTTCAACTCCTCCTTCAACCTCTCTTTTCAACTCCTCCTTCAACCTCTCTTTCCTTCTCCTTCAGCCTCTCTTTCCACTTCTCCTTCAGCCTCTCTTTCCACTTCTCCTCTCTCGCGACTTTCAGTCGGAGTTTATATATTTCCTAACTTTCCCGCTTCACTTCATTTCTACCTGCTTTCTATCTACATATTCACGTTTCATTTTTGGTTGGGCAAAGGTTGTTTAGCAAAAGCAATCAATCTTAATTAAAAGTCCCCAAGGTTAGTGAAGAGAAACCGCAACTAGCCCAATGTCACAAGGTGTTTATTTATTATTATTTTTTAATATTGTATTATTGTGCATCTTTTTATTATTTCTTATCTTTTCTTTTAATACTGTTCCTAATGCAAATAAACCATGTAAATTTAATTGTTTTGTTAAATACAGTTTTACAATTCTTTTCTTGTTGCTGTGATGGTGGTTCATGCCTGGAAGACTGGTTTATTAATTCTAAATTCTTTGTATGAGCTCGGTCTCTTTGGGTGATTGCCTATAACTCACTTTGTTTCTAAGTGTGACGTAAGCAAACTAGAAACTATCAATCAACTTCACCGGAATGATGGAGATGTTAGAAGAGTGAGACATTAGATGTAAATCTCTTCACTCCACCAAGGTCTCAGGAGAAATATAAGATTGTGAAGCTATCACTTTGTTACGTGGTCTTTTAAAGCTTTTTTCCTTTGACTCCTAGAGGAAAAGGCTTACCAAAAATTTATTTCTTTTTTCATTAAGAACCAAAGAAAAAATGTCAAAAATATTCATTTTTAAAAACATTGAATCTTTCTGTATTTGAAATAATTTCTTGCAGTTTTCAAATCAATATTTCTCTCTCATGTAAATGAATGACAAGTCAGAAATGTTTGTTTACAAAAACCGATTGCGGTTTAATTAGTTAGAAGTGTGTTGAATTTCAGTAATTTACAAATCGTAGTGTTTTTTGTGTGTTATTAAATTACTGTGTGCGTAAATCATATGTTTATATGTGCAAGAACAATTTTTAATGGCTGACCGAAACGAAAAGCTCTATAAAACTTTGTAAATTACGTTATAGAAACACAGTTATTTAAGGTCCAATACACAAAATGGGCTTCGCATGAATCCGCAGTGGGCCTTATCTTATTACAGCCTAAAACGATACATGGGCTGAATTGGCACCCTTTGCTATAATGCTACCGTACTAAACCCTTCTTTAATGCAACGCTGTATACCCAATTTTGCACCCTCTCTTTTTCAATCGCCAAGGCGTGAGCTAAAACAGGATTTTACCCAGTAATGTATAATTACAGCATTTTTTCCATTTTTTGAAATTGATTGACGTATCAAATATTGAAAATATAAATTTTAAATGTACCAGATATTTCGATAACATCTAAAAATTACAATCCAATCTTGTGATGTATCAGTTTTAATGGATTTCTTAACTAATCTAATCGTAACTATGATTATCGTATTAAAGTTTTGCCTTTAAAGTTAGATATGTATTTTCTCTCTGAATCAGTTTATTAATGAACTTTTGAAAGGGAAAATAATCGTTTGTGAAAAGTTTTCCATCATCAATCATAACGGGGCATTTCTTATAAGAGTATATATTTTGAAAAGGAAAATTTAATTCGTGTTATTTAAAAAAAAAAAAAAAAGCGCTTTAGTTAGCATTAAACTATTGCGTGAGAGTTTGCACAATAATTCATTTGAAAGGAAATTATTGTCGTTCGAACAAGTTGCATGAAATCAATCATTGCATCATAATACGAATATTTAAGTAGGTATGATTGGTGAACGTTAAGGTTTTACTTATCTTGACACAAATATGAAAATAAATAGTGCAATTTTTTTTCATAAAAATATTTCTTGAACAGAAGGATTGAGCTACTTATTTATTTGCATTTTGCTCTTTCATATTTTGTAGAAGGAATTTTTTTTTTTGAATGATCGTATTTTTTCTATACACTTGTTTTCTTAAATCTTTTCAGCTATTGCAATCGTTTTGAATCGCAACTATTCTAAAGTTTAAGCTATACAAAAAAATTTTTTAATAAAAACAATTTCATTTGTATTTAAATCTTATCTTGCATATTTTAGTATATAAAAAAGATATTTATCTTTTAATTAGTTAAAAAATAATTTATAATTGTATGATTACATACCTACAGTAAATTTCTGAATATAATCCGATATATGTATCAGCTGATGTTGCGTTTTTCTTTTAAAAAAATTTTAATCCAAAATTCAAATTCTGTATATAAGCCAAAACGAAAAAAAGTTTCTTGTGACTTTCGAACATGTCGCCAGGTAGGCGAAATATTGCCAAGCTGATATAACAGGTGGTACGTTTTCCAATTGAATCTGTGCAAAGTAAAATTCCAGACACCAACGAAGAGATAAACATCAATCTGGTAAACTTATAACTCTGATGTGATTTAACTTTATATTACACCTACGAACTTCATAACACATAACTCTGGTAACACTTTCAAAAATAATATACATTTTCATTAAAAGAATCAACATTTCAATTAGAATTATTTTCCTCATAAACGCATGATGCATAAACTAAAGAGATAAAAAAAAAGTTCGTATATTTGGCGATTTATTTTTAGTTTAAGGCCAATGGAAATTTACTTACATTTTTTGCGAACTAGTGGATTCATATTGTTACGCAGATAGTTAAGACTTCATTATCTTTCCTGCAGAAACATTGTCAATGCTAGAAAGACCTTTTTACAGACAATGTCATTATATATCTAGAAGTAAAGCTGGATAATTAGGGGTTACCTTGGCGGCACACTTGGAGGCAAATTTGTTCAACAATTTTCGCCATGTCCCCAAATTTGGTGACAAAACTAAATGCCTCTATCTAGAACAAAGATAAGTTTATAGAAGAATCTATGGAGGTATATATGTGAGCAACTGTGTGTATCGGTTAGACAGTGTATGTCATGTATATCTACGTTAATGCGATATTTTGATCACGTGATTTGATTGTGTGCGCTTTGAATTAGTGCTATCGTATATTTTTAAGAAATGTGTTAATTGGTTTCTGTTTAAGAGAACGTATTATATTTGCAAAAGGGTCTTGAAATAAATTTGGATTAATCCGAAATGAGCTTGCTTATTTATTCCGTGGACCTTTCCAGCCGATCTAACATGTAATAATATGCAAGTGGACCCCGGTAATTGAACTTAGAAATGTTCCAAAAATTATCGTCTTACACACAAAAGTACACGGCAATTACTTTTTAACTATTAAAAAAGTATAGCATATTTTAAATTGTTTATCGATTTGCAAAATTATTGGGCCGTTATTATTCATATGTTAATCTACGGGTAAATTTTAATAACGCGTTATACTGAAAACCCTAAATATCAGTTTTTCGAAATAAGAATTTATTTTTTTACCTTTTCTTACCAGCTGAAATACATATTAGCATTTTTAGGCTGTCTTCGTTTATGTCGAAGAACCTGTTCAAAATTTCGAACACATTTCCAGACAGAAAATTTTTCATATAACTTGGCGACATTGTAACACGTACATCTGTTTATGATGCAGCATTCTTCGAATTTGGGAACATTACACAACTACAACAATTTTCGATACATTCCACAAATAACCATACGTAGAGTTTAAAGGCCGTTTAGCATTACAGTATAGGAGATGAAAGATGGAACACATTTTATGCAAAAAAAAAAAACCATTGATTCAGATAGAAATGAATTATAAAATACGCTGCTCTCTAATAGATGGCGAAGTCAGAATATTAAATTAATGTTTGGACCCTTTTTTTATCGGAAAAAGTATTCCAATTTCGGGTGCCATACTTTAACAGTACGCGAAGATAGCCTTAAGCCTAATGAGGATAGAACTGGTTTCTTTTTTAATCGAACATATTCAATCGTCTGCTTTTCTCAATCAGGATCACATTTACTAATCCACTTAAGACGAAACGCAATCAGACGATTTCTAGCAGATTACAATTCAACTCTTGCTTCAATGCCTTTAAATAATTCGGAGTTCCGAATATCTCCAATGGAGTTTAATTAAAGCAAATCGCAGATGACTCTGAGTCATGCGATGTTATGAACTAGTTCCTGTTGTTCTTAGATCGGCATTCTTTTCCCTTTTATTAACTACAGTCTCTAATTAAGAAAAATATTCAAGAGATTCAGAACTTGTTCGAAGCAAAAGTAAAACAAAGACGCCATCTTTATTTAATTCCCGTACGACTTAATTAAGTTTGATTCATTTACTTTGTAAGAAAGGTAATTCCTTCGCGTTAGAATAACATATAGCATAGTAACATAATTTCATATCCCGTCTGATATTTAATTATTAATACTATTCATAATTTATAATTGTATTCAGTCGACTTCTATATCTAATTTTCTTAAGTGGAATTAATTATTGTGACACAAAATAAATAAAAATTACATTGTGATAAAACGGAACTTTACTCAATAATTTTGGAATGCTTCAATTTATTTTTCAGGATATAAAATTAATTATGAGATTAATAATTATGAAAGTGAAATAATTCTAAGTGTGTGGCGAAGTAATTTTCGAATATATTTCAAATAAAACAAGAAAAAACTAATTTATTAATTTTAATACCATTTATTCCTATTGGTGATTTTTCAGCTAATTATATTAATTAACATTTAATTTAATTGCTTATTATATTTTAATAATATTCAATTTTCTTCACACTTGGAAACATGCGATTATAATCTTTTGTTCAATAGCTTTGTAAGAAATAAGAACAATTTTTCAAGATTATACAATGACATATTTTTGAAAGTTAATACTCGAACAAAAATTAGAATAATATTTGCTTACGAAAATGACAATTTAGCATGTTTAAAAGTATATTTTTTTTCCAGGACCAACCGACATTTATTTCTATTTTATAAAATCAATCTTTATTTTAACAATCACTCACAGATATAATCTATTAGTTTCTCTTTTGAACTTCTTGAATAATTTTTAAATGCTACTAATTATTTTATGAGATTACTCATTCTTATTATATTCTCATTCTTAAGTTTTTGAAATAACTTCTTTTTCTACTTAATCTTTGTGAGATAAGAGATTCTTTCATTACAGAGATATGAAAAAGGTAATAAAAATACTAAAATTTTGCTATATGAGAGATAGATAGCTCTATCTTTCAGGTCTTTGATTTTAATACAGATCATTTCAAAAACCTGAAGCATGATATTTCGGAAGTATCGTAATTAAATAAATCCAATTATTCGCCCCAGAAAGAAGCTTCAAATTAAGGAATCAAAAAATTCAATTAAGATCGAAATAATTTCTTTCATCGATTAGAGCATCAAAGAAAGAGTGTGATGAATTTACAAATGAAATCTATCGGTGAAATAGGTTTGGGGGGAAATTCAAAATTTTGATTTCCTTCTTATAAAAGTGTTTCAAAATTTGTAAGAATTTTGTAGAGTGTCTATTGAGTATATATATATGTCCACGGTAGTGCAATTTTACTAGATATATGCGCCCCACGTGATATTGATTACGAATATTGAATTGCTGCATTTGTTAAGTATGTGAACTTTGAATTGGTGCTAGCCTCTGGGGTTAAATTCTTCAGATAAGTACGGGTATCACAAAACTGGCATCACCGTGATTTTTTTCCTTTCCCGTGGGGGTTTACTGTCTTTGGAAAACAAGGGAAACGTGCCTCCGGGACACCCTAGTAGCCCTTCTCAAATTTTCGACCTTTCTTGTCAATCGAGTTTTGACCTTTTTCCCATTTCTTCTAACGTCAAGGTCACGGATACGCCAGAAAGTTTGAGGGTAGCATTGTCAGATTTGACTTTTGCTCCATTTAATTTCACCATCACTCACTCACTTCAATTGATGCTATCATATATTTATGCATGGTGTGTTTAGGGTAAGAGTACACCTTCAAAGAATATATTTTATGACATTTTGGGGCTTCAAAATTAAAAAAATGCGAAACAAAAGTTTTGCTACAGAGTATTTTTACAGTCAAAAGGGTATTTAATATAAATATAAGCAAAATTTAAAATTTTTTGCAAAAAAAAAAAAAAAAAATGGTAACGCTACTCTCTCTAAAACATGGTCGAAAATACAGAAAATAAATATATTAACATTTTGTAAATTGTATATTATAAATTCAAATCTTATCTATATATAGAGAATCGATTATTATTTTGAGACTCATCTTTACGTGGAGGAAGCTATGGTAGTTTGAGTTTTGAACACTGAAATTTACTTAAAAGTCAGTAAATTTCACTTTATTGCAATATAAAAAATTCTATTCAATGTATAATCTCAAAAACAATGTTTTCTATGTATAGGTATTTTTAAAAACATATATAAAATGTCAGGTTATTTAATACATTACATTTTGAGGTAATGAGTTTTGCAGTATTGAAAAATGTCGTACTTAGAGCTTTCCAATCAGAAAAATTCATGATCAAGTTATATTAAAACAGTTAAAACGCATCTTTTAAATAAGATAGAGACAAAATTCAACCAGGTTTTCAAAGATAAAATGTTGAATTTTAATGTGAGATCAAAAACTACGTGTTAAAGGAACTCTGTCACATTAACCATTTTCTGTTCAAAAGAGCTGTATTGTAATTTTTCGATAGTCTCATATAAAAACATATACTTTTTTTACAATATACTATTTTGTGCCGTAAAATTATAAAAAAAAGAACTAAAAAGTAAAAAAAAATTTTTTTAGGCCAGTAAGAAATTAAATTGAATCTAAATTTATTATAGTTTATCATCATCATAAATAAGAAACGTGAAGATCCAGGTGAAAATTTTTGACTTAAATATGAATTGTTATTTGCGACCATAAGTTAAGGTAGTGAGACAGTTGCAATGCTCACAATACTTGGGTTTTTAGTCAAAATATTTCAGCTGGATTGAAAAAAAAATTTCACTTTTAAAATTTATTTGTGATGATGATTTCAACTGAGATCAAATTCAGATTCGATCTAATTTCTTACTGATCGAAGGAAAAATATGAATTTTGTTTTATTCCTTTTTTCACACTTTTATCTCATGAAATTGTTGGGTTTTTTTTAAAAAAAATTATATGTACTAATTTCTATTCTTTTTTAATCTTTATTTTCAAAAAAATTATTAGCGAAGTTAATTAATTATTTTTATTTTATGACTTATTTGTTTATTTTATTTTATTTATTTACTTATTTTATTTTGTTTTTATTTTATTTACTTACTTATAATTCGTTTAAAAAATAATTTTGTATAATAATATTAATAATTTAATATTATACTGTCATATAAACTTAGCTTGTGTGTAAAATTTAAGATTTTCATCTTTGGGATATGGGTGAAAATTGATGAAAAGATTTGTACCAAACTGACACACAGTTGAAGGTAATAAAAATGTTGGTAAAAAGGCAATTTACACCGAAACAATTTGCTTGTTATTTTAGCGGATCTTTCTATATTTGAAAGTTGTTCAGTCACATAATAATATTAAATTTTTCAAAATTACAGCAGGGAAATTTATTTTAAAATTAGATTTTTCTCTCGAAAAAAGATACATAGCCTACCTATTTCAATAATTATTTGTGAGACAACGATGCTATATATTTTTTTATGTATTGAATACATATTGACGCTTATTAAAATATTTATTTTCGTTCCTTTTGTTTGTAAATTCTCTGAATAAATGGTGCCTAGCTTCCTGTAATATTTAATTTATTTCGAAAACAATATTAGCCCATATTTTCTTTCTTTTTCTCAATGTATTGAAATAATTCTTCACGGGGACGATTGAATTCAAATATTCATTTTTAACAAGAGAAAATAAAATACATTTTCAAATTAAAGAAAAAAACAGATGTACCAAGCTATCTAATTAAACTGAGAACATTCCGGTTCTATCGAAGGGTGGTATTAATTTCAGATAGAAAGAAATTGATGAGGAAAAACTTTATTAAACCAACGTTCAAAAATTCACGCCTGTAGCCTTTCTAAAAGAAACATTTTTCGATAAGACTTAAGAGTTATAAATTTTGTCGTTGCTATGGGTAACGGCTCCTCACGGGTTAACATCCACAGATGAAATGTAATTTTTTTTAGAGATTGAAAACCGTATTTTTCATTTCGGTTTCCATTTTCTTAGCAAAAAAAAGAATTACATTCAGCAATGTATTTTTCTTCAATTCCCTCAACTTAAAATTTTTATTATCAAAATTTATGCGTTGTTTTCAATTTAAAAACTGTTTCATTCATTGTTACTTTAGTTCCCAAAATAGTGTCAAGAAAGTAACGAATTATTATTATAATTTAAAATACTCGCTTTTTTTCTGTACGCTTCCTTTTATAAATATCATAAAAAAAAATTTCGTTTTTTATTTTAATTTCCGAGTTTCTACTCTGTGAATGAATTCTTCGAATTTTTATTCATTAAAAAATGAAAATGAAGCACCTTTACTCCCACAGAATATTTTCTGAGTCTAAATTTTTAAACTTTTTTAATAAGAAATAAAAACTCAAATGAAGTGTAGAAATAATGAACTCTTATTATAAATGATTTTTTAAGAGTATGAGCCCTTTGGAAAAAAATTTCAATATTAATACTTTTAAAAAGAATTTTTGTTAATTTTTTCATTAAATTAGAATTGCTCTTATATTCAGTGAGTGCTATTAGTTTAAAAATTTCCCATTTTCTAATTCATAAACCATATTTTATGAATTAGAAAAGGTTTTTTTTTAAAAAAATTTGTTTCAAAAAACCCTTTAAAAACTCAGAATTATACAGCAGTTTTTAGTAATTTTTTGCAAATATTAACTGAAATAATTATTAAAGTTTAGTTGGAAAGGGATTACATTATTACATATATGCTTTTAACTATAGAATTTAAATTTGCATGAAAGATAAAATTTTGCTGTAAAAATTAAGCTTTTTTTCCAGAAGATAAATTAAAAACACTCCATTCATTTAAAACGTTTTCAGTGATTTGATTTCTTCATTATATCTTTGATTTAATAATTTATGCAGTTTTCTCATTTATTGATTATGTTCGAGGAAATAGTCAAATATTTTTTTAAAATAATTGGAATGCTGTAAAAGTAGTGCTTTTTTAATTTTAGAGTTGAGGATTCCGAATAATTTGTTATCTATATTACCGAATAATGTAAAAAAATGCTTTTGGGTTTTATTATGTAAAAATTGTCCATATTATGTAAAAAATTCCAAAAAAACCCCGCCAAGTTTGGTGCCAATTTTTGAAATCTCGCGAAGTGGTTGGGATAAACTGCATTATTACAGAAAATATTAGTTAGAACGTGTCGCAAATGTCTAAATATTTCATTGTTAGGCGAGTAAGAACGATTCCCAAAGTTTCAGAGCTCTAACTTGATGGGAAGTTGGTTAAATTAACGATCGAAAATTTGATGACACACACACACACCAAGTGAAATACATAAAAACGTTTTAATAAAATGCCTTTGAATGGGTCAAAATT
Source organism: Nephila pilipes (assembly GCA_019974015.1). Classification (NCBI taxonomy): domain Eukaryota; kingdom Metazoa; phylum Arthropoda; class Arachnida; order Araneae; family Nephilidae; genus Nephila; species Nephila pilipes. The sequence continues at coordinate 85,418 of BMAW01111767.1, forward strand.
CTAGTACAAATTTTGAACTCGAATTTTGACCCACGCCCCATCTGATCAAGCTGAAACTTCGCATTTACGTCAAAGTAGGATAACACTACAATATAATGATAAGTTCAAGTGGTGACGGACTTGGGGTGGAATCCAAACCTTGTACGAAGTTTAGCTATTAAATAATGATAATGACGCTGCTTCAGAAGAAGTACACATGATCCAAACGCCAGCGACTGATAGCTGTTTAACATGAAACCTCCCCTTTGGAATGCAGTGCCTCTAGTTTCTGTAAACAAATCCGTATACGCGCAGCTTCCGTACGTGTTAGAGTTTTCTTTATTTAGGCTGAAAAATGACAAGGGAGCAACGAATTGTTGTAGAATTTCATATGAAACTTGGAAAAGCCGCTATTGAAACTTATAATTTGTTCCAAGAAGCGTGTGCAATGAATGTTACCGCATAGACGTGATTTTGAAGGTTTTAAGATAGTTTTCAAGATAGACGAAAAGAAATGGAAGACGATTCATGTCCTGATCGCTCTTCCACGACAAAAACGGATTACAACATGCAGAAAAATTGGTAATCTAGTTCGATTTGATCATCGGTTATGTGTTCATGCATTGCTGAGACTGTAGGAATTGACAAAGGAACCGAACGGCAAATTTTTCAACTAAGACAATGAGTCGGCGTATTCAGATGTCGTTTTCATCACTACAGCGAGGTTCAAAATTACGATGTTCGTTGCCAATAGTCTACATGTTGTGCTCAGTTCCAACATTAAAAAACAAACACACTCATTTTGTCCTTTTGCGTGTTTTCTATTTTAGCAAAATGTTCTCTGTGTTAAAAACTGAGACATTTGATTGAATTTTATCATGAAAAGTTAAATGATTTAATCTGAATTCATATCAATGGAATAAGAAACAAACTGCAATCTGACCCCGGGATTTTTTAACCCATAGTTACTACATCACGGGTTAAGTGAACCACGAGTTAGTGTAAGAGAGTGGTCTGAAAAATTTCTGACCGAATAAAGGTACAAAAATTTTTTTCTTTAAATTTATTTTCATTTTCTAAATAGTCTCCTTATAAGTCTACACTTCTCCCAGCGATGCTCCCCTCTCTTTAACCCATCCAAATAGTACTCGGGGTCTTCCTCTGCAAAATAATTGCTCCCGAAGATGATGGCCTCACAATTGACGAAAATCTCTGTTCTCTGAGCCCAATTTTTAGATTCGGGAACAATTAGAAGTCGCTTGGGGACTAGATGTGCTGAATAAGGAGGGTGGTCAAGCAGTTCAAACCGTAATTCGTGGCAACCATTGAGGTGTGAAACGGCGTATAGTGTTGGGGAAACATATTTTATTTTTAAAATGAGGCCATTTTTCCACAATTCCTGCCTTCAGCTTGTCATATAAAGATGCGTAGTATACTCCTATAATGATTTTTGCTGTATGAAAGTTATCGATCGAGATAACCACGAATAAATTCAGTTGCCCAAAATTTCACGGTGATAAATGATGGTTCAGTACCCCGTACTCAGCTTCTTTGATTTGCGTAGGCGTATTGCGTTTCAAAAACAAATATTTAATGACAGCTCGATACTCGATTTTTTCCATTTTCATAAAAATACTTACATCGACTCGCTCAAATGATTATCAAATATCAACTGCGCATCCAAAAGGCCTGAAATTTTGGTGAGTGCCTGTCAAAAGATGCGCAACCACATTCTGTAGTTTTTATTCAAGAGTGCAGTTATCTTTACGTAAAATTTAGAAACTTTTCACACCACTTTTGTACCAGAATGAATTTTCTTCGCAACAAACATTTGCATTAAATTACAGAGTAACTGTTTCATTCGAGAAAATAAATTTACGGCCATGTATGCTATTTTTACAATATGTAAGTCAATTACCTGTTACCAAGAAATACTTAGTAAAAGAACTCGTAAAATATTTAAGAAAATTGAATTTAATGTTTTATCAACCAATCCTTAACGGATTATTGTTTTTTCTTGGCATTTTGTTTGTTTTAATCTCTTGCAAGGTTGATCTTATTTTCTGTGCCCTAATCCGAGATCCCTGATGCTCAAAATAACTTACTAATAGTTCTATTGCTTCTAAGGCCTTAGAATTTATATTAGATTGGAGTCTATTTTTTACATTTCTCTTATCTCCGAGAAATGGTCATTCATGTGTATAATATAGAAAGAAAAAATACATTAATGCATACTCTCTTTAACAAAGTACTAATAGCAATTTCATAAAAAAAAAAAATAAGAATTATATATGACTTTATTATATCTTGGAGTAATATCACAAATAATTGCTTATCATAGGAGCCATCGTAAATCTGTGTGCTAAGCAGACACGTGTGTTATTGTATAGCGTATTAACTGGGTCCGTCTGTATAATGAGGAATATTTTCAAAAAAAAAGAAAAAAACGAAATGTGTTTCTGTAATGCAAATTAACTTTTATTGCTTCTGTGAACTCTGATATTTAAGCAATCATATAAATTATTGTTGATTATTGAAATGCAGATATACTTGGTTAGTTTTATTAGCATCGCACTAGAAGCAACACTAAGGCTATTGGCGACGAACCTCGTAACTTTGAACCACTGTCAAGTGACGAGGACGACACCTGAGCTGGCACCCTCTCTCCAAACATCCACACCACGCCAACGGGAGGACTTTGGGCCCCGGCAGATTTAACGTGCATCAGCCCCGGCTACACGGCGGGTCATTGGCGGCCAAGGATCGAACCCGCGACTGAAGTAGATATACTTGATCACGTTTATGCAGAATTTATGAGGGATCTTTCAGTTCATTGTGTACAGGTTAAGTACAGTCTTATCAAATGTAGTAAAAACCCCGAAGTTTAGAAAGAGGCTTGTAAATCTCTTTTAAAACTATCAAAAGCAGGGTAAATTTTATTTCTATTAACTTAATTTTATAAAATATCATAATGACATGAAAACGGAAAACCCTTATGATATAAAAGAAAATTATACCATAGTGCATTGTAACAGTAGTATGAATAAATAAACCTGAACTGTATAAAAAAAAATATTGATAAAAATACGGAACAAACACACTTTTAGGAAATAAGAAGGCATTTCTCTCGGTGGGAACAGCTGTAAAAGATCCATAACTATATAAATTATTTTTTCTATATAAAGAAGTTTAGAGAATCAGAAATATTGAGAGAAAGAGAGATATTGGAGGTATTGTAAATAGAGTAAGAAGAGGAAATGTAGAGATAACAGCAAAATTGTTGATACGCGATATTGGCACCAGAAGTTGACGCTGATCATATACTTAACTGAGATACTGTTTACTAATGTACATTCCTGATAGAGAGAGAGAGAGAGATTTGGCATAAAACGTGGTTTAGTAAACGCTGCACACTCGTAATAACCGGTTAACTTGTGATCATTCTGAAGGTTGAATTGAATTTAGTTTGATTTTCTTGGCTGACTATTTATTGCGACTCGCTCATAACCTGAATAAAGCAGCGGGAAGTTACGTGAGTAATTTTTTAACGTATCCGGTAATTAAACTTTTTTCTAATTATTATTAAAACTTGTATATGTTTTGAGCATAAATTTGAATAAAATAAAAAAGATATACTTCATAAACTTTGAACTAAATATTGCAACGCTTTTTTTTCCCTGCAAATAGAATTCACGTTCCGAATTAGTTCATTTTGCTTTAAAAAAAGGTGAAGAGGATTTACGCTTTTTAACAATGCATACATAATGTTTTAAACAAACGTTATATATAAATTTATTTGAGTTTATTTTTTGACATGAAACGCATTATTACATTTTACATTAATTTCAATGAGAAAAATTGCTTCGCAAAAGGAATGTTTCGCATTCCGAGAAGGATTCTAGAACAAATTGTGTTCGTTTAGCAGGGTTCTACGTATATTATATAATCATTGTTTTGTACGAACATCGAATATAATAATCGATTCAGGTTTGAGTGTCTCTGCCAATTTCCCGTAGTTAAGGCTCCGGTCTATCCGCCATTTTGATTTCCTTAGCTTAATGTTAATCCTATGGAATTCTGACTTTAATTCTCCCATCTTTACTATTTCACCTATTTGAATGCAATAAAGTGCATCTGAAAGAGTAAAAAATAACGAAGGCTTCTGCGGAATTACTTTTCCCCTCAGATTTTTAAAAATATTTAAAAATATGTTTTAAAGATCGGAAAACAAGTAAGCGAATCGTTAAAATAAGAATAAAAATATTATTAAAAATCGGTGGAAAAAAATAATTCCACAGAAGCATTCATTATGTTTTGCTCTTTTAGATGCATTTTATTGCGTTCAGATAGGTCGAATAGTAAAGATGTGAGAATTCAAGTCGAAATTCCATAGGATTAATATTACTTCCGCGAAATCAAAATGGTCGGTACACGGGAGCCTTAAATAAACCCTAAAGTACTATACACTTGCTGTAATCAAACCTGGTACTTAAAATGGTAAATATGTGAAAGTCAAATGAGATTTTCATAATGAGAATAAATCGGGGTTTCGTAACATTCTACTCTTTCGTCTCAAGCTTTGTCAAGATGATTAAGAAAAATCGCTCGTTGTTTATATTTTCATAAAAAAGAACATACTTTTTTTCCAAGGAAAGGATATATTTATTTTGTTTTCTGCGTAGTTTTAAGCTCTTTCTGCTCAGGATAGCTTTGAAGCAATAGCGAAATATGTCACTTCCATTATGACTAAGATAAGCAAGAAAAATACCGTTGCCAGCTATAAAAATCAAGACTATAAAAAAATCTACTCCATATAAGAAAAAAAAGGCTTTAAATATTTTTAGTTTTTTAAAAATACACAATATTGAATTTTAAAGTGTTTTTAAAAATTAATTCGCCAGATATATCTGTTTGTCTTGCTCCAAATAGTGATATTCAATATATTCCGACAAATTTTGCATTATATTTTGTTCATTATAAATGAATTTTAAGAATCACAAATATAAAAGAAAACGTAACATGAGAACGTAAGATTTATTTAATCAATTTTTTCAATGACTCGAACAACGATAGTCAATAATTATTTTCCTCACAAAAATTTTGAAACTCGGATATAAAAAATAAATAAAAGCATTTATTTTGGTTTGGCGTACAGAATAAACTACAGAAGTCGTTAACTTTCACATTTCTCTTCAAAGTAGTTTTGAAAAACAATTTCTAAGAGTTTGCAATTTTATTAAAACAATTATTAAATAATTTAAGTCGTTATTTGTTTGATTATTATTTAAGGATGTTAATAATAAATGAGAAATAGGAATTTAAAATAATTTTAGACTCTTGTAAAATGGAGCATTAGAGAAGTATTTTTGAAGATTTTCAATAGCAATTTATATTTGCCACTTTCATCAATAAACTTCTTATATGAAAAGAAAATCGTAAAATAATTTTTGTTCAAAATTTTTTCATATTTGTTGTCAAAAAAATTATAACAACACTTACAATATTTATTGCATATTCTGCAATAAGATCTTTTTAAAACGTTTTTATGTATTTCACTTGGTGTATGTGTGTCATTAAATTTTGGATCGTTAATTAAACCAACTTCCCATCCAGCTAGAGCTCTGAAACCTTGGGAATCATTCTTACTCACCTAACAATGCAATATTTGGACATTTGCGACAAGTTTTAACTATTATTTTCTTTAACAATGCAGTTTAGCCCGACCACTTGGCTCGATTTCAAAAATTGGCACCAAACTTGGCGATTTTTTTTCGCTGACAGTAAAACGGAACAGGGTAACCACATTTGGCAAAATACCGCCAAATAAATTCTTGTCGCCAAGGGTGGTTGGGTTAAACTGCATTTACCGGATGAATTTATTAATTTTAGTTAGTTTTAACGTTTTTATGTGTTTATTAATTTAGTTTATGTATTGGTGTGTGTATCAGTGAGTCATCAATTTTTCTATCATTAATTTAACCAACTTCCCATCAAGCTAGAGCTCTGAAATTTTGGGAACCGTTCTTACTTGCTTAACAATGCAATATTTAAATATTTGCGACCAGTTTTAACAAATATTTCAATAATTTTCGTTTATAAACTTTGCCACAATGTAAAAACGTTGGTTTTTATCTCGAAATATTTTTTTCTCAAGTTTAATACATGATTAAACGACTTGTGTGCGTATGTTTGTATGTGAGTGAGTAAAAGAAACTGCATGAAAAGTAAAAGAAAAAAAACTTCTTTTAACACGTTTTAAATTTTATTTTGGCTAAAATGTCGTACATGCTCAGACGCCAAGCTTGGTATTTTTGTTTCAACTTAGTATATTTGGCATTTACACGTAACATGACAATGCAAACACGAAATTTGGCATGAAAATTCTCATCGTCGAAAACAAAATCCGGGCATATACTGTATCAGTTCTGTTATTTTAATCATGCTAAAAAATTAATTTTTAAAGCATAAAATATTTAATCACCTGAAAAACAAAGCATTATTGAAATTTTTCTAAGTTTGTTTGATTGTTAAATAAAGTTATAATCCTTAGTCAAACACATCCTAAGTTTTTAATGTAGAGGTTCTTTTTGTTAATACTACATCAAACGTAGCTATTGAAGTGAAAGAAAAATATTTATCAATTATAAGAGAATTTCGGATACTTACTTGAGTAAGTAGTGATTTTCAATTGAATAAAAAAATGTCTTAAAAGTGTCTATAAAGTGCCGTTCCAAGAATAAGTTTTTCTTTTATACTTAACACAAGATATAGTGTACGAATATCATACATAAAGAATGATGATGCGTGCGTAATTCTCTTTGGAGTAAGAGACAAATAGCATAGTGTAATTTTTTTTAATTACTTTCTTTCGGCCAGTTTTATTTTAGTTCCCTTCATTTGTTCCGATATTTATAAAAATGTGTTTTGTTAGAACTTTCTTTTACTGCAGGATATCTTACATGCCAAAGAGAATATGATTGCAATTTTTTTTATTAATGTCGCCTTGAGAAACAACTTGAGGGCTATTGCCAATGGACATTCTAGTTTTGAATCTCGGTCAAGTGAGGAGGACGACACCTCATGATGAACCTCCCTCTCCAAATCTTCGTACCATCCAAATTAAAGATATTAAGCATTGACAAATTTAGTGTACATCTCACCCGCTGCACAATGGGTCTTTTGTGGCAGCATGCGCCCATTTGGGGGCAGAGCGAGAAAAAATAGTCCCATTGTTGCTCATGCATGTCGTTAGATTCGACTAATATGAATACCCAGTGTCTGGAAGTATAGTCGTTCACACTTTCCATGACGGCTGGTGCACCAGGTTGGGGAACCTCAGGGGCTTGCCTTCTTCAGGTAAGTACGGGCATCAAGACCCACGAGGGATCCAGTAATCTTTTTCTTTTACCATGGGGATTACTGTCTTCGGTAAATACGGGGGACGCTCCCCGGGATAACAACCCTTCTCTTTTTTCGACCCTCCTAAATTAATTTTCATCTTTTTTCAATTTTTTCAAACGTCTGCATCATAGCTTTACTTTGTTCGGCGCAACTAGGCCTTATCTGTTGGCCTACCTGAGTTGGCCTTTGATAAATAATGCCACAAGCATAGTAAGACAAACTCTAATATTTTAAAAACTAATTTTACTTACATCATATTTACAATACTAATTAATAACGTCACTTTTTAAGCCGAAAGCTACAGAATCATAGCGATGGTCTCATCGATCACAGCCAAGATCTCATTAATCACAGCCAAGGACTCATTCACCATCTAAGATCTCAATTCTACCATTTGAAATCTCTTCCAGCATCTAAGATCTCATCTCAACTAAGATCTCTTTATATATATATATATATATATATATCCGGAATCCGCATTCGACACCGTCAACTCGACAGTTAAGAATCAGCACCCAATGAAAAAAATAACTTTTGTATGACGTAACTGAAAAATACCGTCGAACGCAAATTCCCGATTCCATTGCCAGATGCGTTGGATGACGTCATATCGGCAACATGTAATTCCAAAACATTACCAGATAAGATTACCGCGATATGACATTATCTAGCTTTTTTGCCTTTGAAATACTATCACTCACTCGTCTCTCAATTTTTTTCAAGCGTCTAAATCACAGTTTTGCCTTGTTTGGCGCAGCATAGCCACATAAGGTTCTCGCACCATTAAAAGATACTATCGCATCTTATTACATTAATGACATCAGGGCTTGAACCCTTAACGCGACGAAAACAACGCCGTCCACGACAAAAGACACTAGGTTACCTCGACTTCATCTCAAAGAAAATAGCAGCCTGAAATGCGTCTCTTACTTGTTTTTATATGTTTATCGCAATTGCGATTTAATTTCGAGATTAAAATTTATTTGCATTTAATTATAGGTGAAGAGTATTTGTTGAGTATTAATAAGTGGTTACAAAACCAGTTTCGGAGAAATCGATCCAAATTTGAAAATCTAAAGGCTGGCTTGAGAGAGATAAAAACCGGTGTTTAAATTTTAAACATTGGGAAAAAATTGAAAAAAAAAAAAAAAAAATGTTTTGCATCATTGGAAGGAAGGATACGAGTGATGTTCGAAAAGTAAGCTTCGTCTTCTCTTTTTCACAAGGAAAATTTATTGCACCAAAAAATAAACCATGTCATCACGAACTATACACCTTGCCCTATTTTTCGACTTGATCGCTATTGACATTGAGACATTTGTCGTAGTGAGCAATCAGTTTGAAGAAAAACTTCTGGAAAAACTCGGTGCACTGCGATGCAAGAAATTATCGCACTGCCTGCTACACCTCATTTTTGCTTTGGATAGTCTTCAGCACGACCAATACGTAGTGTAGACGCCACGTCTGATACCATTATGCGCCTATCCACTTACACCATGTCCTGTACTCTAGCAGTATTGTTTTCATTCGTGATGTCGAAGGACGCCTACTTCGATCTTTACCGTCCAAACTCTGCCTTCCTTCACTGAACATGCAACACCAGCGTCCAACGATTTGAGGAGATATGGCCTGCTCACCACACACGGTTTGTAGGCGTTCATGGATGACTCATACACTAGTTCCACATACTCATTTATACCGGATAACAGTACGCACTTTCACTGCCATCCACGTTGTCAGTACATGTATGTCTGTTATCGTGATTTATACTTAAATATCCTCGTGCACGCTGGTCTACTATTACTCTCTTTTCTTCGCCGCTCTGCGCATGCTTCATTTCTCCTTCGCTGATGTTACTTAAGTTGTTGAACCATCAACGATTGGGGATTGTTATGGCGGTTGTTTGCTTCGTCTGGCGTACCATGCGCTTTTACAAAAAAAAAAAAAAAAAAAAAAAAAAAATGACGGAACTTACTTTCGAAGCATCTCTTTTAAAAAGCACAAAAACAGTTTGGGTTGCAATTGGTTTGGCCACTATTCCACCGACAAGCGCAGAATCCGATGGGGCATATTCATCGTCAGGTTAACTCTTACAAAAAGTTCTAGGTTTAGAGATGTATCTTAGCTTTCATTTTGTTTTCTGAAAAACAAAAGGCTAGCAGTGCAAGCAGGTTATTTTGTACCTCTCGATGTTAGATAATATTTATTTGTATGTATGTATATATGTAATGATTTAACTTAATTCCCATTAATTTCTCACTATAATAATTTAATTTACTAAATTTGCCCATTCTCTCCCGTAAAAGATAATGTTCATTCGTATTTCCTGATCCCTTCTAAAGTATCCTTTTATTTATTAGATCTCGCGCTCTTAAAACTGGTTAAATCCGCGTAAACTGATTATAAATCTGTCAAAACGATCCCTTCAGATTCCCTGTCTATTATGATATTTCCTCGGAATCCCCTTATTCATACCACGCGTCTCTGACGTTACAAATGAATTTTCCCTCGTATATAATCAAAAACACAACGAAAAACGCTCTCTTCTCTTCTTATTCCTCTCTGGATTTCTTGTTGTGATGCGATAGCCTGTAACTAACGGCTGAGTGGAAATTGTCTCTCTCTCCACTACAATAAAATAATTCTATAAAAATGAAATTGGTTTCGACTGTGTTATGAACATAATACAATAGTACTATTTAAAAGAAAGGCTTTACATATGCTTTACATATGTATTACACTTAAAGGGCAGCATTCAAAAATTGATCAAAAATCATTTTATTACCTTATTTTAATTGTATGACCTTTTCAAATAAATTGACAAAAGATTTCATAGCTCTAGGTACATAGTTTAGCGAGTTATTTAAATTTTCTTTCGCAGTTTGCTAAAACATTTAATCTACTTTCAAAACTTTAAATTGCTTTTCCACTTTTCATGACCCTCATGTAACAAAAATGCTGAGGTTTTGATGTAATCAATAAAATATTTTGAAATTTTTTTGGTTGTTTTACATAACACGTTTGATAATTTTGTACCTGGAACAAGGATTTTGCTAAATAATTTTTTATAAGAAAATCCACAAAATTATATGTGATCTTTTTTTACTATTTTTCGTAGTATTTGATAGAATAAAAAGTTGTAAAAAAAATACATTACACTACTACAAATAAACCCATGCATATAATTGGGAGAAACACTTCTAAAAATGGGAAAAAATGATTGTTTGAAAATAAAATTTAAAGAAATATTAAGAATTTTATGATATTGAAATAATTTGAAAAGAAATAAAAGTTTTAATACTTTTTGTACAAAATAAATTTTTTTTTTCGGAAATGTATATTTTATGTATGTTTTAACTATAGCGAATAAAAAAAATTTCTTAAAAAAGTATAATCTAAAATAGCTTCTCACAAATTATTATGACCCTAAAGAAAGATATTCATTTTAATGTTTATGATACATATAAATCGAGTTTCACTTAATGTTTCACATTAATTGAAACTGATGTTCCAGTTTTAGTAAAAATAAAAATCGAAAACCCAGTTTTTAATAGTGCAATCCATGCAATCGCTAGCATCACAGAAAATCTTTCAAGTTATATTTGAAACTTTAGATTTAAAATTTTATTTAGTTTTAAATATTTAACACTTCTTTTTCGATTTTAATCATTGATATATCCATGTGGCGACTTCCTACGTAATTTTTTGACGTCATTTTGACTGCGTAGCTGTAAGGAGATTTGAAGAAAAGGAGCAAACGATCTTTTATCCCCTAACTTAAGTTTTAAATTTGTAAAGGTTAAGTTTTAAATAAATGAATAATTCTTTGCCTCTCAAAAAAAGTAAATATTACAAAAAAATCGTTTGCTTAAATGATTATGGAACATATTTGCTCCTATGCAATTGGCAACAAAAACATTATTATTAAGTGTTGTTCTATAAATTATTCAATCGGTCTACTGTTGTAATGATTGAAGATGTTTCTGTTTGCATTAAAATAGGTATTATTTAAAATCTCCAACATTTGAAGTTTCTTTTACGTTGAGTGTAGTCCGTTTTCGGAGTGGCTAATCAATTTAATGAAACAGTTTTGTGCAGCTAAAGTGAAATGTTTAATGTAACAGCTCTCCGGAACGACGGAAAAGTTGCTTACATTCCGCGCACCTTCTGAAAGGAAATTATGGGGAAATGAGTGTTTTATTAACACACTCCTTTCCCCATATCCACATACCTACAAAAGACCACAAAAATAATTACACAAATTGCTTGAAAAATGTATTCGAATGTACATTAACAGCAAATCTTTAGATAAAACCGAAAAGCAATATAATCCTAAATTTTTTATTCGAATATATCAGTAGATATTATATACGAAGGACACGCAAAAACGAATATACCGGTTGACCAAATGAAAAGTGGACACGTGCGATCACATCAGAATGACTGCAACTATAGCAGCGCTACTGAATCTGGATACAAAAGGCGATTGTTGGTGTGAAATGCATACGGCGTTCAACAGTGAAAGCCGATCGTGGTAGAGGAAATTGATAGAGAGTAGTCGTTCTACACATAGATACATGGCACATACCATGGTGGCAGTCTATGGCGAGCGCCGTTTAGGTCGAACGGCCGTAAACAAGTGGTGTACAAGTTTTTGTGAAGGGCGGCTAACAATTTCGGATCTGCTAAGACCGGGCAAAGCAAAAATCGTGATCACCGACTACTCTATTGCCCCCGTTGATGCAATGATCAGAGCTGATGGAAGAGTTCAGACCCGTGACATCAGTGACGAACTCAACCTGTGTAAAGGAATGGTTCACCACACCATCGTTCATCAACACCTGCAGAACAGTGAAGTGTGTACGGAATGGGTACCGAAGCACCTTACCCTTGATCATCAGAAACATTGAATAGGCCTCAGTCTCCAATACTTGATCCACTATGAGGAGGATCCCGCATTTCTGGAACGCATTGATGCGGGTGATGAGTCCAAGTGTCGCCACTACACACCTGAATCCAAGAAAACGAATATCCAATGGAAACACGCATCATCTCTTCCACCAAGGAAATCGAAAGCAACGACAACTGAAAGGAAAGTGATGTTTTCATTTTTCTTCGATTGCCGTAGATCACTCTTGTTGATTTCCTACCCCGAGGGAGCACTATCAATTCAACACAATACTACAGCACTCTGATGAAACTACAAAAAGTCATCAAAAGCAAACATCCAGGCCTTCTCACACAACAAGTGATTCTTTCCCCATGACAATAGCTTCCCCCACGTATTTCATGAAACCAAGACGACCTTACAAAATTTCTATTGGGAAGTGTTGGAACACCCGCCATACAGTCTAAATTTGTCACCCTGTGACCTCCCCATCTTTGGGCCACTTAAGAGAGCATTACAGGGGAAGCGTTTCCATTAGGATGACGAAGTGAAGGAAGTTTTATGGTACTTCTAAAGAACCAAACACAATCTTTCTACAGCAAAAGTCATAGACCTGCTATCTAAATAATGGGACCTGTATTACAACGCCCAGGGCGATTTCTTTTGATTTCTGATATAGGTATTCTTTTTATTCAATTTATTCACTTTTCCTTTGTCAACCCTAATATATATACAATGTTAGTATCTTTATTTCGTTTTGAAGCATATATATATATATATATATATATATATATATATATATATATATATATATATATATCGAGAGAGAGAGAGAGAGAACAGATTTATTATTACATATACAGACAAAGTGCCTAGTAATTAAACTATGATATGGGAAAAAAATTTATATTAATTCAATTAATATGTTTCTTGAGAATAATTACTATTTTAGAGTCGTGAGCAATAATTAGGAAAAAAATTTGCTAATAGAATTACTGCATTTTTAGAAAATCGGTGTTAATGTTAATAATATTAAATTACCCCACTTTTTTATCATCAAAGTTTTATAAAAATCCAATTAAATTTGAAAAGTAACTAATGTTTTGAATACATATATTACTTTTGTAGGTAAAAAAATTACAAAACATATGCAGAATATTTTAATTAAGTTGAAGAGTACTGCCATTAATAAAAGATAGTTATTAATAAATATGACTATATCAGCACATAACTGATTAATAAACATTTTACAGATATGTTTTGAAGATCTTTTTAATTCTATGAGATGAGGATGACTTATTAACGTTTAGAGATTCATAAGAAGTTTAAATTAATAAGGTAATAATGAAATTTAATGATAATATTTTATTGCAAATGAAACATTTTATTACTTTATTTTATTACAATCATAATAGAAAATTATATGTATTTTTAAGAATAAGATTTATATAAACTGATATATGGTATACCATAAGGTGTACTTACAAATAATTATTTAACCAGTATTTATTTACATCTTAATGAAGATAATATTTTTAATTTTAATACTTTTAGAACTTTTAGATGTATTGATGATGTTATATTCCTTCAAATTAATAATAATAAATATGTTAAACATTTCTTATCTTTTTATACAAAGTACTTAAATTTATTTTAAACCAATGCTAATATAAATGAAACGGGGTATTTAGATATTTTTAAGAGAAAAATATAATAAAATTTCTATAATATTAATAATAAAGGAACCCCTCTTTCTCCTTTGGGATTTCTAAAGTGCCCATATTCGGGAACTCATTAAGTCGAAATTTTTAGGAGTATAATTTATAGTCAAATCTAAAGTATTATTAGACTTGTGTCTAAAATGTTATAAAATAACGTAATACTAGGCTTGTGTCTTTTGGTGTTAGATGCGGGAGAGAATTCTGCTTTGTAAACATTAGATTCGTGCGTTAAAGTTATTATGCATTGTGTCTGATGTATATTTTTTAATGTTTGATTAATTTCTGGACTGTTCTATTTATATATTCATTGGCTATAGATAGGATTTATCTCTTCGTGTATATATATATATATATATATAACTTGATTTCTTCTATTGCAATGGATATTTTTTGAATTTACGGTTTCCATATTGGTTTATAACATTTTTGTTAGGATTGTTGGGACCGTAATACATGTTTGACCTGAAAATCTGTTAAAAGCCAGATTCAGAATTTACAATATTATGTTATATTTCATAGTCTTTATGGTTTTTCTCTTATTTGTTTTCATTATCTTTCATGCCTTGATATGTACTTATTAGTGATTGGAATTTTGTCTTCTAGCTATTTAGCTATTTGTATTAGTTTAGTATTTTTTAAGGTATTTTATATCTTTCTTAATTGTATCGTTGCTTAAATTTTTCTTTTTCTTTTTTTCTACGTTTTTTCATTAAAAACTTTTTAACTTTTCTTATACATTTCATTAATCCAAAAATTATTTCTAAGTTTTCTTTGTCAATCATAATTTTTTTTTAACCTTTAATTATTACTTCTATAACAATTTTAATTATTTATTTCAACTATTTTATTAAATTACTGTGAGGAATACATATGTTTTGAATTATATATATATATATATATATATATATATAAGTAAATATAAACCAATAAAATAGAATGTGTAGAATCAATCAAATCAATTCAGTTCACTAAATGTTGCTCCTTATTAAAAGATGAATATCTAAAAAATAATGAAGTTGCGATTTCGGGATTGAATTGGGAAGTTTAGCTATTTTTATGGCACCCAACTTTTGCATATGGTAGGTAATAGTCCAATGTATTTCTCTTTCTAAAATCAATTTAGAAGAATATATTCTAAAATTAAGAATGGAATATTGTAATCATCAGTGAAAAGGAAATAATTTTATAATAATCGAAAACTATCGATATTTGTAAATTATTGTTGATCCACAAAAAATCTCGAAAAGCAAATAATTTAATACAAATCCTTAAAAAGTTTAATTAAATTTTTTGTTAGCTACATCATTGTATTTTATTTTAAATTAAAATAACCGTTCTTGGTTATTTTCAATCGAATAATGTTCAATGCTTTTATACGGCATAAAAAAAATTTATTTTTAAGTTTAATTTCTTTCATTTTATTATTGTTGTGGACCTGAATTCAACTATTTTATTTACTAGTGATTATTCCCTTATCTATTATAAATATTTTTTTTTCGAACTTCGGAGAAAAACATCACCAAAATCGTAAATACAGTCCAAAAATACCACCATTTTTTTTTCTTGTTATTTATTTACTCCAATCTAATTAATCGCTTTCACTCATGAATGTCTCCGAAGAAACATTTATTAGAAAAATTTAATCTGAGGAAATATAATTGAAATTATTTTTACGAAAAGTATTGCTATATATATATATATTAAGAAAAATTCTGATTTTCACTTTCTTTGTTTTTAATTATAGATACTCACAAAATACTTTTGATTGAATCTAAAATGATTCTTCATTACTCTTTCATTCTTCTTGTTAAAAAGAGTCTCCCTTCAAGCGAGCAATTCTTGATTAAAGCACAATTTCCTTTTTTCAAATTTCCATGGAACGTTACAATTGTGTCTTTAGAATGTCTTAATAGGAATTTCCTGAATCGATGTAAAAATCTAAACTAAATAATGCATAAACATTTTTATTATTAACTTATAACTGTCGTTCATTTCCCCCCTCTTATCAAACAGAGAGTATCTAACGAAAATAAATGTAGAAAATGAGTAAATATTTTTTTTCTCTTAAAGATGAGACTTAATCATTTTTAGCGCAATATTAGCTCCTTAAATTCAGACAGCTCAACTCGAAACAGATATTTGCACACTTGCGAAAATGCCAAAGTTTAGCATACAAAGTAATTTCGTTTTAAAGTCAAATATGGTATTATTTTTAATATATTTTATTTCTTTGCAAAATTACTTAAAAGTTTCTTAAAAATTCTTCGTTTACGTAGATTCGTTTCTGTAGACATTTAAAAATCATATGTAAGAAATTAATTTTCTAACACTTTTAATATTTCTTTTAAAAATCAAAATTAATGCGATATCAGAATATGTTTTAATGATTAAATTACTAATTTGTCAGAATTATATAATTCTGAAAAAGAACACTTTTAGATAATGATACATTCAGACATAAAAGTAACAAAACGTAAAGAACGTTAAAGAGTTTTTTTCCATTAAATTAATAAATCAGAAATGAAGAAAGTAGTCCTAGAACTTACAGATATAGTAGTTTAAGCATAAGGATGTAAAATTAAGTAAATGTAATGAAAATAGTAAAGAAATTTTTCCCTTCAAAATAACAAAGCAGAATTAAAGAAACAGCTCCTAGGACTTACACAAATAATAATGTAAGCATAGGGCTCTCTCAAAATCTGCACATTTAGATCATAAGTTTCCAATTTTCTTAGTCTACTGTCTCTTTTTGGAAACAAAGGTGCAAAACTACTTCCCACACTCTTTTCCAAAAAAAATAAAAAGTAAAAGAGAAGAAACGACCGACTTCAATTATATAATTTTAAATTTTTAGACGTTTAACAAATATTAAAAATACCTAGGAAAAAAGAAAAAAAAGTATATAATCATGCGAAAACATACCTTTCTTTCCCTCTTCCTAATGCATTTTGTGTTCGCGGTGGCCTTATGGTCATGAACGCGGGCTCGCGGCCAGCAATTTTCGTCAAGCCCTATGTTCGAGCTTTGATGCCACAAAAGACCCACCGTGTATCCGGGGCTGATGCACGTTTGATCTGTCGAGAATCAAAGTCATACCGTTGGCGTGGTGTGGAAGTTAGGAGAGGAGGTACCAGGTCAGGTATCGTTCTCGTCACTTGATTTAGGTTCAAAATGACGAGGTCCGTCGTCAATAGCCCTCGTGTTGCTTCCAGTGCGATGTTAGTAAAACCAACCAAACCAAACCTAATGCATTCCATGTAATTAAAAGCAAGGATCTAACTTTGAAAAGAAGGATTCGGACACTCTATAGATTTATTCTATGCTCAGAAATTCATGCCAGTGCATCGGTGGCATCTTGTCTTAATTTGCCCAAACTTTTAAGTATAAGCTTTGTTAATAGAACCAGAACCTACGTATATATTGTAGAATTCCATTAGGTGCACTGGGTGTGCTGTGACCACGTATTTCAAAAAAATGTTGGTTGAGCGTCCGATGAAGGGTCCAGTCCAGCCTGAAATGGCCAAGATGAGAAACGGAATCGTTCACATAGGAGGGGTACCAGAAAAATAACTATCATTTTATGACTTTTTAGGGTAATGTTACCTAACTATGCAATTTATCGCTAAGGGAAAAATTTCCGTCGCCAAGATGTACGCTAAACTCAGATTCACCCAAAACCGTTTCTTTAGACCTCTTTAACGCCCGCACGATACCGTTCTCATTGGTGAGTGACTGGCTTAGAAATTGTCAATGCAAATATTAATTTTATTTATGTTGGATAAAAACTGTTCAGAGTACAGGGATGAAAATACATAACAAAAAAAATAGGTTTTAGGAATGTTGGTTGGTTGGTTGGTTGGTCGAAATTTATGACACTGAATTCTCGTCAGATATATTGTGCCTAACTGAAGATAAAGATTTAATCTTAAAAATAGTTTAAAAATTAAAATTCAACCTCAAAGTAGAGTAGTTTTAGATAAATTAGTTTAGTTTTTATTAACGCCGCACTAGAAGCAACACGGGGGCTATTGGCGACGGACCTCGTAATTTTGAACCACGGTCAAGTGACGAGGACGACACACGATTTGGCATCCCGTCCCCTAACTTCCACACCACGACAACGGGAGAACTTTGGGCCCCGAACAGATTTAACGTGCATCAGCCCCGGCTACACGGCGGATCTTTGGCAGTCAAGGATCGAACCCGCGACTGAACGAAAACCGCCGGTCACGAATCCGAAGCCATCACCACAAGGCTACCGTGGCAGCAGTTTTAGATAAAATGACCAGTGAAGACAAATTAAGTAATAAAAATTTTTAAGTATATTTGTGCATAAACATGGGAGAGATGGTCTTAAAGTTTTTATCAAAAGTATTACATTTATTCAGTACTATCTAGCGAATGGGAAAAAAACATAACACGTGATGTGTGAAAGTTAAAGCAATCTGTTTAGTTCAAACAAAAATGATAATATTTGCTTTCCTTGCGATATATTTCATTTCTTGGTTACTCAAGAAATAAAACTGAAGCATGAAAAGGATTGCTTTGATACATTGAAACAGAAGACGAAACTCTGAAGCTTGTCGAGAAACTTCTTAGAAGTTTTCCTTTCCACTTTTTTCTTCCAAAAAATACGTATGTTACGCTTTTCTTGTAGTTTATTATATTTTCATAGCAATACGTCGAAATCCAAATTTGTCACTGTCTGCACTATGCTCCTCTCTCACATAAATTATTCGAAAAGCGCGATTCCAATATGAAATTCATTTCCTTCAGAAGAATGGGCTTCAACTTGCCTGAAGAACCAGGTTTTGTAATTGATAGAAAAGAGTTAGATAAAATATATAGTTAAAAACTCGGATGTAAAGGAAATAGTAATTTTTTTTTGAATTCCTACTATTAGTTCACACTCTCCCTATATATTTATTTGTATATCTTGTTCAAATTTTCAATCGTTAATAAAATACTTTTTATTCATCCACTCAAGTTCAAATATATTTTTTTGAACTTGTAGTGGATGACACTCGATGTTAATACATTTTATTCAAATATTAATTCATTAATTAAATTTAATTGGTGAAAATGCAGTTTAGCTCAACCACTTGGCATAATTTCAAAAATCGCCAAACTTGCCGATTTCTTAGGCTGGACGTTAAGAGCTCGAAGCGGACCAGGGTAGCCACATTTGGCAAAACACCGCCAAATAATTCCTATCGGCAAGGGAGGTGGACTAAACTGCATTCCAACCGTTTAATTTATCGGATGAATTAAGAAACAAGCCAATGCTTCAACTATGTCATTTGTCTTGCAATGGCAAAGTTAGTATAGCTTCGGCGTAGAATACTCATGCCTTCGGATCGAATCTCGTCGAAGCATAAAATTTTTTATTTGATTTTCAAATAATTAATTTTCGTTTTATATAGGAGAAAAAATTTCTCTTATAAAAGATATTTAGCGGGATATAAATTTAGGAATACATACCGTCAGTGACGAAGCGTGTAGATCGCTGGAAAAAAATTTCTTTTGCCACTTAATATTGTAATTCTGTCATATGTATATACATATTT
>BMAW01111767.1:109973-127500 GCA_019974015.1 Nephila pilipes
CTTTTGCCACTTAATATTGTAATTCTGTCATATGTATATACATATTTTTATTAATTGTAATTATTTAATAAAAAATAACTGAAATAAAAATTTTCTTTGTTGATCTGAGAAGGAATTGACTTTAAATTTTTTTTAATATGACTTGTTCATAACCCAAATGGTAGTATTATAGGGTTACTACAATTCGTAAAAAAGGATTACTGAAAAATATTATAAAGCAGAAATGAAATAGAAGAAAATTCACCTAAAAATTAAGCCACGTAGTTACAAGTGTTGTACAGAAAGTAATAGTACTGAAAACTCTGACACTCAAATAGATTTATTTTCTAACAAACTTGACTACACTGAGTTCAGGATAAAATTCTTAGAAATAGAATGCGTGCTCGTTCATCTCAGTCGGTGGAAAACTCTTGTTGTAATGTCGAGTTGAAATGTATGTCTCAGTTCAGATTCCCGCCAGCTCCAAGTTGAAAAACATAGTCAAGCTTCTTCTCGCGGAGGGCCGTTCCAGACAGATAAGGAAATAAAAACTGTTTATGGGGATGGTGTCACGAA
This sequence comes from Nephila pilipes, assembly GCA_019974015.1. Lineage (NCBI taxonomy): Eukaryota > Metazoa > Arthropoda > Arachnida > Araneae > Nephilidae > Nephila > Nephila pilipes. The sequence continues at coordinate 110,529 of BMAW01111767.1, forward strand.
CCGTACTAATGTATACAAGAGGTGTCGTGAGTGTAAAACGTGTAGAAATTTTAAAATTTCGTTGTTTAGGCCCGTGAAATCATGCCCTCTAAATTGGGATCATAAAATGATTACCCTCATTGAAATTTATCCTCATAGGGAAGGAAATATTGCCGTGTGATACTGAGAAATTCTAAGCAATTGCGGAGAAAACAAAATAGGAAGAATGTTTTCGAAGAGAGAGTACTTGCTGCATAATAATCCACGTCCCCACTCAGCCAACACTAACATGCTACTCTAGGACTCATTCGGTAGACATCATCAACCATCCTTCTCTCAGTCTTGATCTGGCATCTTCAGATTTTCATCTTTTCCACTCTATGAAATCATTTATAGATAGAAAAGGTTTTTACCTGTTGTTAGGGTCCACGATGGGCTAAAAAGTTGACGAGAAACATTTTCGACGAAGGTATAGATTATGTACAGAATAGTAGAAAAGTGACGAGTTTAGTTTTTTTAACGTCGCACTAGAAACAGCACGAGGGCTATTGGCGACGGACCTCATAATTTTGAACCTCGGTCATGTGACGAGGACGACACCTGAGTTGGCACCCCCTCTCCTAACTTCCACACCAAGTCAACGGGAAGACTTTGGGTCCCGACAGATTTAACGTGCATTAGCCCCGGCTATACGGCGGGTTTTTAGCGGCCAAGGCTTGAACCTGCGACTGAACGAAAACCGCCGGCCACGATTCCGAAACCTTGACCACTAGGCTACCGCTGCCACTAGGTGAGGAGAGAGTGTTTTGAAAATGGTATAAAAGAAAATTCAATTCTAGGCTCACTAAGTGCATAGAGAATGAAGGCGACTACGTCGAATAACATGAACGTATAAGAATTTCTAAAAATTTTTCAGAAATACACACTATACCTTTTCGTTTTTTAAGAAAATGAGTACTCTTATTTTCTGGACAACCCTGGCACACTACAACTAGCGTTATGTACCAAGCATCTACCTCATTTAAGAATATCTAGTCCTGCAAGTTATATAAATATTACTTCTTGCCCTTTTGAAGACCAAGAAAATAGAAAATAATGTGTGTAGCAAAAAGATTTTCATGTAAATAGAGAAGAAAAATGGTCAAAAAGAATTATGGGCCAGAAATGTACATCTACGTAATTGTACGACAAAAGTAATGAGATACTGAGAATTATGGTTCCAATAAGAGGTGGTGCATTAAACATTTACTTCCTTTTACCATAAATAGTAGCACCAGATATTAGGCGATTTTTTTTTCTTTAGTACTAAACATAACTTTAGTACTAACATTACATAATAGTTTAGTAAATAACACATGTAATTATTTATAAAGAAACTTCGGTCAATGGCTTGCTAGCATTCCCTAACATGTTGTAATTGTTACGAGAATTCTTTGGATAGTTTTGATAGTTCTTGTTATTTCTTAGAAAATTATATTTATTGAATTCATCTTTTCTATACTCAAAAACGCTTGCGATCTACTTTCAAGCATTTTGAATACCTAAAAATAGAGTATAGATATTTTATTTATTTAAAATATCATTTATATAAATCCTCCGAGAGAATAAAATCCTTATAATAATATAATATATAAATACAAAGTATAAAATATTTTGAAATAAAAGCATTGTTGTTGAGACTTAGCATGTCTTGAAACTATGTACTTGAGAAGAAAATAACCACACACATTTCACAGCTGATTTAAATTTTCTATTAAACATCTTTGAAAAAATACAAGTAAAAAATTTTTTTTTCCTTGAGACTAACATCAATTAATAGATCACATTCTAGTCAGTTGTTGTAGATTTGATAATAATTTTCATTTGAATTTGCTCTGACCGATGGGTTGACCCGTGTGGTGACCGGGGATGACAGAATAGTCTCACTGTAGCTCACGCATGTCGTAAGAGGCGACTAAAATGGGTACCCAGCGTCTGGGGGTATAGCCGGGCACCCTGCCCCTGGGGATTATATCAGGGGACCTCAGGGACTTGCCTTCTTCAGGTAAGTATGGGCTTCACGAACCCGAGGTACCCTAGTGATCTTTCTTTCCCATGGGGGTTTACTGTCTTTGGTAAACACGGGTGACGCACTCCCGGGATACCCTAGCGATCCTTCTCTATTTTCGACCCTCCTTCTTGTCAACCACTGATCTATTTTTCAACTTCACGTCTAGACCACAGTTTAATCTTGTTTGGCGCAGCATAGCCATATCCGGCTCTTGCGCCAATAAACTTTACATTCACTCACTCACTCACTCACTCGTCTAGACCACAGTTTAATCTTGTTTGGCGCAGCATAGCCATATCTGGCTCTTGCGCCAATAAAATTTACATTCACTCACTCACTGACCGATGGGTTCGAAGTTATCAGGTGCTCAGTTGAAAATACTCTTAAACTAAGCAACCTCTATAGTAAGTAGGATTATCACTCAACCGAACCCGCGACTGAACGAAAACCGCCAGCCGCTATCCACGACCTTGACCACTAGGCTACCGCGGCCCACATGACGTTCTTTGCAAATATCCCCGTGTTTCTTCAAACCGCGTCGCTTATAAGAAATCAGTATCTAAAAGATCCATGATGTCGCTAAACACCTCTCGTTTAGCTGATGTCTAATAAGGTAAGAAACCTCTTACATTTTAATAATTTCCTGTAAAATTTTTAAAAGCAAAAATATCTCTTTAAAATACTAAGAATACTTCTATAAATTTCTTTTTGTCTAATAAATATTTATTTTTACAAGATGTGTGTGATGTATAATTATTAAATAAGGACTCATTCTTTTCCCTAAAAGAATGTCGGTACAAATAAAATATTGATTTTAACTTAAATCAATGAATTGAATAAATCAGAAAACGAGAAAGTAAAAATCAAACACTCAGTTTTGACGTTTTCATATATTCTTATTGTAAATATAATCAGAGAAGTCTCGAGAAATGCCTCAACTCTGTTATTATTGAGCACAAAAGCACTGTTCGCATTTTGTAATTAAGATAGTGACCGAACTAAGCATATTTGACTTGTCTAGACGGTGCTGCATTCCATCCTTTAATCTGCTGAGGGAAATTAATATTGCGAATTAAACGTACAAAAGTTAAAGAAAAATTTGTATATGAACTCTTCGAATGACAGGATTTACATTCTTTCGAAATCGGATTAACAGCATTCAAATATTGTTTTTCTCTGTTTAGCAATTACTAATATAAGTGTCTTAATGTATTCATTAAAAAGGAGATAGAAAGAAGAGGATAAATTATAACCAATTGAAACGCTTTCAAAGCAATAAAAGTGGCCGCGGTTGCCTAGTGGTCATGGTTTCGGATTCGTGGCCGCCGAATTTCATTTTGTCGCGGGTTCGATCCTTGGCCGCTAAAGTCCTGCCGTGTAGCCAGGGTTGATGCACATGAAATCTGCCGGGGCCCAAAGTCCTCCCGTTCTTGTGGTGTGGAAGTTAGGAGAGGGGATGTCAATTCAGACATCGTTCTCATCACTTCACATAGTTCCGTCGTCCATAACCCTCGTATTGCTTCTAGTGCGACGTTAATAAAAACTAAACTATATAAGGGTCTCCATATAGCTCATATATTCATTATCCCGCTTTAGCGGTAAGAACAAATTACATCCAGAACAAGGGGAAAACCCACCTTACGTGATCAAGAACTAAATTTAATCTGAAATATTTCCCATGATCCAATGCGCTCTATTTTTAGACAAGACAATGCGTCTTCTGGCGGTATTCAAATAAATTATTTCAAACAGGCACCTCCTCCAAACGTCCATGCCCTCAGGGACTTGCCTTCTTTGGTAAGTACGGGCATCATGACCCCGAGGCAACTTAGTGATTTTTTTCTTTCCTATGGGGTTTACTATCTTTGGTAAACACGGGTGACGCGCCCCCGGATTACTCTAGCGATCCTTCTCTATTTTCGACCCTCCTTATTGTCAACTAATTTCTTCAGTTTCTTCTCTTCTAGACCGCAGTTAAATCTTGTTTGATGCAGTATAGCGATATCTGACTCTTACGTGAATAAACTTTACTTTCTCACTTGACCGTTCTTGTCTATCAATCTTGTTCATTGTTTTAACGTCTAAATCACATGTTTACCTTGTTTTGCGCAGTATGGTCACATCTGGCTTTTGCGCCAATAAAACTTCACTATCATCATCATCATCATCATCCAAACGTCCATATCACGCCCACAGGAGAGTTTACGATCTCTATCATATTTAATATACCTCAGCTCCGCTACATGGCAGGTCTTTAGTTGCATATGAGCTCGAGACTACAACGAAAACACCGTCGGGTGCGAGATCGCGCCATGACCAATTGGCTACAGTGGCCGTCTCGATCCAGCTAAAGACTGGACCATTATAGACCAGTAGTTATTATCACGGACTTCGAGACCACTCCAGATCTTATGAAATAATGGCGGTAACTGCGTGTCAAAGGAATTTAGCTTTTAAGTCCTCATATGACGAGGTGAAGAAATTTGGAACTGAAGTATCTAATTAGCGACTCCACATTGTTTGACAGTGGTTTAAAGTCCTTAGCTGGAGTTTCTTCAGCGTTTTGTTGAATAAGAGCCATGGTAGCTGAGTGATCCTGTTAATAAAACAATCAATTTGAGGAATATCAGGTAGCTGCTGTACGTAATTCGTAGTGGCCCGCGAGTGGATTTCACTCCTGATGCGACCAAAGACACGTCTTGTAGCCATGTTTGAATATTCGCTGAATCATAACTCTCGCGTTTAGATATTGGAGAAGTTAGAAGAGTGGTGTTCCATCTCAGGTGTCGTTCTTGTCACCCTCACGTGGTACAAAATGAGAGGTCCATCGCCAATTGCTCTCATGTTGCTTCTAAATGTTAATAGACAATCAGTGAACCAAGGGTCTTTCCTAGGCTGAGCCCCACAGATTGAACGCGCATCAGCACTGCTGTGCAGCGGTCTTCGAAAGTACTTGATCATAACCAGCTACAATCGATTACAATACCTTTTCCCTTCCAACTAGGTAATCGTCGCGCTACACTACTTGAGAAATTTAAGTCTAAGGTTGTTTAAAAATGCAGATCTTCCTTTTCAGTATCATTATTCCATTCGAAGTGTTTTTGATGGAAGAGAGCGTCAAAATCATTAAGTTTAAGAAGAGAGTGGGACTGCGGCATCCAAATAACATATCAGTTCAGATATTTTCAACGAACTAAATACATAAATAACATACACATCTTCCAATAATGCTCCAAGGGGCCGCGGTAGCCTAGTGGTCAAGGTCGTGGATAGCGGCTGGCGGTTTTCGTTCAGTCGCGGGTTCGATCCTTGGCCACCAAAGACCCACCGTGTAGCCGGGGCTGATGCACGTTAAATCTGTTCGGGGCCCAAAGTCCTCCCGTTGGCGTGGTGTGGATGTTAGGAGAGGGGGGGTGCCAGCTCAGGTGTCGTCCTCGTCACTTGACCGTGGTTCAAAATTACGAGGTCCGTCGCCAATAGCCCTCGTGTTGCTTCTAGTGCGACGTTAATAAAAACTAAACTAAAATAATGCTCCAATAACTTTAAATATAGCTTTTTTAAAAATCTATCCTAAATTACAAAGGACATAAAAAAAGATTTCGAAGCAACGGAACGTTTGATTAATGTAGTTTCATATGAGAAAACAGCAATTTATGTAAGCATCATATATCATTGATTTCTTCCCATTGCGTTGGAAAAACCATCGTAATTTTTTAGTTTTCAGAAAGTAAGGAACGTTTCCGTCTGACGTCGCTAGGCGCGCGCCAATCACGTATATTTTGGTGTCTTCGTACTCGGGATCTCAGTCGGCGTCCAGGTATCACAACGGGAACATTTCTACGCTGTCCCTTTTTTCGATATTCAAATTTAATATGTGTGCTGCGATTGAAAACCTCTCCAGTTGTGAGGTGCGGTCTGTGACACGGTTTTTGTTGGCAAAAAACCGAAAACCAATGGAAATTTATCGGCAAGTGTGGAAACAACGTAATGAATGAAAGTTCAGTCCGGAAATGGTGCATTCAGTTTAAAAATGGCCGAACTAACGTTCACGATGAAGAGAAGAGTGGACGCCCTAGCATTGTGACAGACGAACTGGTCGTTAAAGTTGATGAAAAGATTCATGAAAACCGCCGTTTCATAATAACGGAGCTTTCGCTTAGCTTTCCACAAGTTTCACGGACTTTGTTGTTTGAAATTGTCACACAAAAGCTAGGCTACCGTAAATTTTGTGCAAGATGGGTGCCGAAATTGCTTACAGACCACCATAAAGGTCAGTGAATGGGGGCAGCTTTGACATTTCTGTAGGCCTACGACAGACATGGTGATTCATTACTGGATCGAATCGTAACTGGTGACGAGACGTGGGTGAGACGACAAGGAGCGTCACTGAGTGGCTGAGATCGCAGGCGGCAGAATTCTATGACGAAGGAATTTCAAAGCTTGTCCACCGCTATGATAAGTGCCTCGATTTGTTTGGTGACTATGTAGAAAAGTAGAATTTTAGTCGCTCTTTCTGATGTGTATAATAATTTTTTTTTCTTGCACTTAGTTTCTTTTTAATTCCAAAACGTTCCTTACTTTCTGAATAGCCCATGTATAAGTGTGATAAAAGTATAAATATAGAACGCTGAATTGAATTTCAAGAGAATTGAAATCTGAAAGAAAATTATTTAAAAGCCTAATTCTGAGAAAAGCTAATATGAAACTCTTTATAGAAAATTGATTCCATCGTTGAATAAAAATTGATTAATATCTGTTTTTATTGTTGCCCTAAAACAAAAAAAAATGCCTCGAACATTTTTAAATTATAAACTTTTACCGTTAGAAATGTTGAATTTTTGCATATTTCCTTTTTATCTTAATGCACAGACTTTATACGGTGTCATTAACTGAATTGTTCTAAGAACTAATTGTTCTAAGTTCCTTTTTTAAACTATTTTCATTTTTAAAACCATTCTGACTTTCAAATATAATTTTAATCGACTATTACGAAAAGTGGCTTTACTCCGTCCATGGGCTGCGGTAGCCTAGTGGTCAAGGTCGTGAACTAGCGGCCGGCGAATTTCGTTCAGTCGCGGATTCGATCCTTGGCCGCCAAAGACCCGCCGTGTAGCCGGGGCTGATGCACGTTAAATCTGTTCGGGGCCCAAAGTCCTCCCGTTGGCGTGGCGAGGTGTGGATGTTAGGAGAGGGGGATGCCAGCTCAGGTGTCGTCCTCGTCACTTGACCGTGGTTCAAAAATACGAGGTCCGACGCCAATAGCCCTCATGTTGCTTCTAGTGCAATGTTAATAAAAACTAAACTAAACCAAATTACTCCGTCCATGTTCCGTGGTCTTTGATGAACCATGTGGTGACCGGGAAAGACAGAATAGTCCCACTGTAGCTCCTGCATGTCGTAAGAGGCGACTAAAATGGGTACCCAGTGTCTGGGGGTATAGCCGGGCGCCCTGTCCCTGGGGATTATATCAGGGGATCTCAGGGACTTACCATCTTCAGGTAAGTACGGGCATCATGACCCCGAGGCATCCTTGTGATCTTTTTCTTTCCTGTGGGGTTTACTGTCTCTAGTAAACACCGGTGACACACTTCCGAGATACCCTAGCAATCCATCTCTATTTTCAACTCTCTTTCTTGTCATCCAATTGTCTTTTTTTTCAATTTCTTCACGTCTAAACCACTGTTAAACCTTGTTTGGCGCAGCATAGCCACATCTGGCTCTTGCGCCTATAACCTTTACATTCACTCACTCACCGTGGTCTTTGATTCTACTACTATACTATTTTCAGTAAAATTGGAATAACTCTATTTTCAATACTGTGCTATATTTTACTACTTTTCCCTCCTTTTCAGGAATTTAACCTTTATATTACTCTTTTCGACCAATCTATCATGAGAAAAATATTAAGAAGCAAATTTACTGTTTCTGTATTTGGCAACCGTAATAGAATGTTCTTTGTTTCAAACCATGACGAAATGGCTACGTTTATCGAGAAGGTGAAACATGGGTCATGGCTATTTTATATCATTTTTACACTATGATTTAAAGTTTGGCAAGCTTATATTCTTACAATTCTTCTAAATTGGAGAATTTATTTTTAAAATTCTACTACGTTAAAAAAAAATTTCAGAGAGAAAATTAACGTTATACCTGAATAATCAAGATCCAACAATATCGAAAAAAAATGTAAAATATACAGTGGCACAAACAATTGAGGATACACCTTACTTTTACTTGATAAATCCAACTTTCAATCAAAATAACACCTTAACCAGAAGTGCAAACGAATTTTTATTCTTAGACATAACAAAAGGTTTCATTAACAGTTAAAATAAAGAAAAATAAACGACAAAATTCTAAAATAAAACTTTTTAGAGGCATTTCAAATAAACATAAGCAGATTTTTACCTCAAAAAATTGAGGATACACAAATGAAATTTTTGTTTAACTACCACTTGATTTCTTTTTGCTTGCTACTAAAGTTTGGGAAATTTTATCCTAAACTTTTTCAACTGTTATTTCTGTCTTTTGAAGTTGGTTATGAGAATATAAAGCTGTAATTTTAAATGGAAAATGGCTCCTAGGAAAGAGACTAGTATTGATGTAAGAAAATTTATATTAAGGTTATTTAAGAAGGAAAAATCTTATCGTGAAATAGCTGAAATTGTCGGTAGAAGTCACTCATGTGTCCAGAAAATCATTGGGAAATTTAAACGCGATGGATTAATTCAAAATAAGAGTGGAAGAGGAAGGAAAAGTATTCTGAGTGATGTAGCTAAAAGGAAAATTTTAAAAGATATCAAGATTAATCCTAAACTGAGTGCAGTCAAACTAGCTGCAGAAACTTCTCGAATAATCTGCAGAAGTGTAAGTGCTGAAACTGTGAGAAATGTGATTAGACATGCTGGATATAGCAGTCGAGTAGCTAGAAAGAAACCTTTCATAAGCTTACAAAATCAGAAAAAGCGTTTGGAGTTTGAAAAAACTCATCAGTTGAAGACAGAAAACTTTTGGAAGAAAGTTATATTTAGTGATGAAAGTAAATTCAACATTTTTGGAAGCGATGGTCGTCACACCATTTGGAGAAAGCCGAACACCGCTTTGGATCCAAAAAATTTACGTCCTACAGTTAAACATGGTGGTGGCTCCGTCATGGTTTGGGGTTGTATGGCTGCAAATGGGGTAGGAAATTTAGTTTTTATAGATGGTATAATGGATCATAAGCTTTATATAGACATACTCCGCAACAATCTTAAAGAAAGTGCACAAAAATTGGGTTTAGATGGAAATTTTATATTTCAGCACGATAACGACCCCAAACACACGGCACGTAATGTCAAAATGTGGTGTCTTTTTCATTGTAAACAGCAATTGCACACACCGCCACAGTCCCCTGACATCAATGTCATAGAAAATTTGTGGGCCACACTAGAAACAGCGGTCCAAAAACACCAGATTAGAGACAAAGCCCATTTAAAGCAAGTGTTACAAGAAGAATGGGATAAAATATCTCCAGATACCACTAAAAAATTGGTCGAATCGGTACCAAGACGTTTGGAGGACATTATAAAAGCCAAAGGACATGCAACAAAATACTGATACTGTCTATGCATGTAATATATCGAAAAAATTTCATTGGTGTATCCTTAATTTTTTGAGGTAAAGATCTGCCTATGTTTACTTCAAATATTTGTGAAACTTTTAATTTTAGATATTTTTTTGTTGATTTTCGTTATTTTTACTGTAAATTAACCCTTTTATTACGTGTAAAAGTAAAAATACGACTACTATTCTAGTTAATGTGTTATTTTCATTAAAAGTTGGATTTATCAAGTGAAAGTAAGGTGTATCCTCAATTGTTTGAGCCACTGTAAGTGCGTAAATTTACTATGGGAAGTGTCTTAAAAATTTCTTTTATTTCGAGAAAAACAACGCGTAATATTCTCATACTATGAATTTCTGATTCGCTAACATCTACATAAAATATTTAATGTAATAAAAAATGTGAATTATTCGTATCGATCTCGTTTAGTAGAGAATGAAAATGTGATTTACATTTACAGTCTTTAATATTTTGTTGTCGTTTAATTTATACTATATAATGAATAGCAGATCAATTACCAAAATGTCTTGCAAATATTATTAATTATTGATTATTCATTGGATAATTAACTTCAAAAATAGTAAGTTCCATCAAAAAAATCGTTAAAATTCTTAAATTCAAATTCTTAAAAATCATCGAAGCCCGTCAGAAAATTTTTTAAAAATCATCAAAATCCGTCTGTTTATTTTTATTCCAATCATATTTTGCTGAATTCCCGTAATGCCGTCGTTATATATAACACTACAAAACTTTTTTTCCCCGAATAACACATTCGGTCATATAATTTTCATACAATCAAAATCACTTCTACTAATCCACTTAATACAAAATTCTATCCAACGATTTCGTATACGCAACTCAACTCGCTTTACCACACGGTTAAAAAAATTCTAAAATGATTATAATTCATATCTCCAAATAAGGGGATAATAGTCTTTCTTGCTCTATATCCCGTAAAATCAATCCCAATCTACTCCAAACAAGCTCAATGCAATTTTCTTAAAGCAAATTTCAAATGAATTCTGAGTCATACTATGTTATAAAATAGGCTCTATTGTTCGAAGATCAGTATTTTTTATTATTTTGTTAACGTCCCTATCACGAAAATATTCCAAGCAACTCAAAAATTTTTCGAAACAAAAGCAGAACAAGAAGATGCCATCTTTAATCGATTACCGTTTGACTTAATTAAGTTTGAGTCTTTTGCTAAATATAAAAATAAAAAAAAAAAAATCTAATTTCATTTCATAAAGACACTATTTCCGATAAAGAACTTTATCCTGCCTTTGATGTTTAATTATTATTCATAAATCGAAAAATCGAAATTAATTTTCTTACGCTTACTAAAAATTATGATACAAATTTCTTAAAAATTTATTTTGATACAGTAAATATAAGAACTTTAATGATTTCTTAAGTTATGTAACTATGTAAGGGTTGATAATTTGCAATGAGTATAACCATAACATATGAAAGAATGCGAAACGCAAGAATTCGAAATACACTTCGATTCTTTACTTAATTATTTTGTTACGCACAAGAAAAATAGAAAAAAAGTAAAATTTGTCGCCATTAATTCTGGTAAGTAATGTACAAAGATTCTTAATGTGATTTTTTGCATTAAATATTAATTATTCAGTTAATTTGTTCTAGGGAAATAAAGCTTTAAGATTATTTTATCACTTTATGAGAGAACGAACCTCAAAAAAAAAGTAATTGTTCTGCGGCGCAATGCCCGTTACGAAGACCAGTGTTAGCCAACGAAAGAGCCAATTTTTCAAAAAAATAATTATTAAATGATTCAATTTAATATTGAAATAAAATATTGAATTGGTGGTAATAATTGCTATTAATTAATAATTATTACTGCCATAAAATGAATGACTATTTATATATACACTCATGGACAAAAAAAATTAGCTCACTAAGAAATAAGTGCGGGATCGTAACGAAACTTGGCATGAAGGTACATGTCGGGGAGACATGTAAATGATTGGAAATGCAGCGTGATTGCGCATTACGTACAGCCGGTAGAGGGTGTTTAACGTCATTCTCCGTGCTGTATTAAACAGGTAACCAAAGCTTCTTTTATTGTGCTGAATCGTTTACAAAGGAAGACATGCCAGAAGACATGAAGGAAGACATGAGGTAGACATGCCATTACGCCATTTTCCAAGACAATATGAGTAGCTGTCGCAGTTTGAGAGGGGGAGAATCATCGGCATGATGGAAGCCGGGTGGTCAGCTAGGCAAGTAGCTCGTCAATTAGGCCCCTCTGATTGTGTTGTGAGGAGGTGTTGGGACCAGTGGATCCGAGAGATGTCATTTATACGAAGACCAGGCTCAGGACGCCCTCTACAGACCAGTCGTCGAGAAGACCGCCACATCGTAAGAAATGCACGCGTACAGCCAACTGCTTCATCAGCCGCCATCCATACGCAGGTAGCACCTTCATTAGGAACCCCTGTGTCTTTTCGAACCATACAAAGGCGCCTGGCTGAAGGGCGTTTGGGATTGCGTCGCCCATTACGTGTGCTGCCCTTGATGACGCCTCCGTCTGGAGTGATGCCGTGCACGAGGAAACTGGACTGCACCAGAATGGAACCTGGTCGCCTTTAGCGACGAATCCATATTCAATCTCAGCAGTGATGACAATCGTGTTCGTGAGTGGAGACCACGTGGTAAACGCCTCAATCCTGCCTTTGCTTTACAGCGACACACCGCTCCCACAGCTGGTGTGATGGTATAGGGTGCCAATGCCTACAAAACACGATCACCCCTAGTATTGATCCGTGGCACCATGACAGCCCGGCGGTATGTCCATGACTTCCTGCAATCACAGGTGTTGCCACTCATGCAAGGGCTCCCAGGAGCCATTTTTCAACAAGACAATGCTCGGCCTCACACAGCATGGGTATCACAAGACTGTCTCCGCACTGTTACTACCCTTCCTTGGACTGCCCGATCCCCAAATTTGTCTCCAATCGAGCCTATCAGGGATCATTTGGGACAGCTAGTTTTGGGCATCCCACGAGTTTGAACGAACTAGAGGCAAGGTTACAGCAAATATGGAACAAAGTGACTCAAGACATCATACAGAACTTGTGTGCCTCAATTCCCGATCGTATCGCATCGTGCATTCGCGCTCCAGGGGGTTCAACAAGGTATTAAATCCTCTGTTCTTTTGCCTCTTTCTCTGAAATAAATGATCCTTTTTATTTGATTTTCTAATCATTTACTTATATCAAAGTAGTGATTGCGTAAGTAAAATTTCGTTTCATTTTGACGACTCCTTCTTGGTAAGCTCATTTTTTTGTCCATGAGTATATATATATATATATATATAATTTTGAGGCTTTAAGCCGTAAAACTCTTTAAATGTTAACATCAAGGATTTACCGTCTTTAGAAAGGCGTGAGAATCATGACTCTCGTGGCATTCTATTAATATTTTCTTTTCCCATGGGTTTTACTGTCTCTGAAAAACACGGTAATGTGTATCTTGCATAGCTCAGCGATATTTCTCTATTTTAGACCCTCCTCCTAGTCACCCAATTTAAGTCTTTTTTTTTTTTTCATTTTCTTGAATGTCTAGATCACAGTTGCGCCTTGTTTGGCTCAGCATAGTCATTTCTTGTTCTAGGTCCGTTAGAATTAATCATCACTCACCCACCGTGTATAAGTCAAAAGTGCGTTTTTTATCCTCTAAACTCCATTGAAAATTCAAATATCATATATTATCCAAAGAGGTAGCTCGAACTCTTTTATGAAGTGCTGTATCAGTAACTGTATTTATGGCAGTGATGAACACGAAGAGAACATAAATACTATTATTAAAAGCATCGAAAGTAAAGGTGGTATACATCTAGAAATTGATTAATTCGAATGAAAATTTCGCCAACATCAGATTTGTTTTGTTTTTGGCGACGACATAACATACTATATTTTGTTGGATCTTCGCACAATACAACATTTTTGAAACAACTCTGTTTTATAAAAAAAAAAGAGTGATAATTTCATTAGCTTTATTTTCCTCATAAACATAAGATACATAGAATGTTATGATCTCCTTAGTTTATACTTAGCGGTTTACCGATTGTATGCGGCTATATGGAAAATATTTAAATTTTCTGTCGGCTTATATACGAAGATCCAGTATATAAGCCGACACTCGTAATTTAGCTTAGAGTCGGGCAAAACCTTCGGAGAAGAGTTCCGGTGGTTGTTATTCAGTGGTTGATGACCAGGCTTTAATGGCAGCTTTCACCTCGTCAGAACAAAGGTCATTTCCTTTGAAATGCTTTTTTTTACCTTGGAAAGAGGTGAAAGTCGCTGAAAATTTATTGCATTTGGCGATGAATTTGGATAGACTTCCAACACTCAGCTGTCAGAAACTTAACATCGCCTTGCTGCTTCCACCTTACCTTTACGTCCGGGTCACCATCTTCAATACTCAGAACACCAATGACACCTGGAAACGGAGAAAACAAAATATTACATGGAGAACACATACGGCTTTCAGTTATAACATTAATAGTGAAAAGAGTAAAAAGGAATAAAAAGAGATAAGGAAAATATATGGAGATATTACTGTCCAATCTATTTTCAAATTTTACATTTATTAGAAATCATGGCAATCTGGTTGTTCGAGTAACAGACTCTTTTTTTGAAGGATCGTAGGTTGAGGTTTCTTCTATCCAGGAATAAGAGTGAAAGAAAGTCGAGATTTAGATGGCGCAAGAACAATAAATGACTGGGTTACGCCAAACAATGCATATCTGTAACCTAAACATTAGATGAAATGAAAAAAAAAATGTAAAAAGCATTGAAAAGAGTAATTCAAAATAGGAAAGATCACAAAGGATGTTCCATGTCTAGCAAAGATAATAAACACCAATGGGGTGAAAAAAAATCGCTAGATTATATCGGGGTCATGATGGCTGCCCTTACTTTAAGGTGGTACACCCCTGATGGTCACATCTTTCTTAATGTAGCCGTGAAGCTGAATTGATTCACATAAAACCTGACAGGCTCAAAATCCTTAACGTATCGCTGAGTAGAAATTAGGAGTTTAGTTTAGTTTATATTAACGTCGCACTAGAAGCAAGACGAGGGCTATTGGTGACGGACTTCGTAATTTTGAACCACATTTGGTCAAGTGACGAGGACGACACCTGAGCTGGCACTCCCCTTCTCCTAACATCCACACCACGCCAATGGGGTAGAAACTAGAAGAGTGTGGTGCCAGCTCAAGTATCTTCCTCGTCCCTTGAACATGGTACATACCTGCAATGCCCATTGCTAATAGCCCTAGAGTTACTTCTTAGTACGATGTTAATTGACAATCTCAATTGAATATTACATTTTTTATTCACAGCTAATTTTTTTTGTATCCGTTCTTGAATTTTATTAACATAGTGTGACTTCAATCATTATAAATGATTTTTTTTTTACTAATTCCTATAACGTTATATTTATTATAATTCCTTATATTATTATTTCATTCAATCCTTTTCTTTGAATTAAGATATATTAGTTTTTATGGTGATGTTTCAACTGCGTATATTTAACATTTAGATAAATAGAAAATAAAACACATGTTTCAGCTAAAGAAGTAAAACGTTTGAAACTAGCTGTCTCATTAAAATGAACCAATTCTTAAGGTTTTATCAGACTTCATTTTCTTGTCTTCGGCAGATGGTATAAATTTTTGATTAAAATAAAAACTAACGACTAGAAATGTTTTTAAACTAACGCCCTCTATTTCCCGCAGAAAGCAATTCTAAAAGAAACATTTTTCGATAAGACTTAAAAGTTATGAATTTGGTTGTTGCCAAGGGTAACAACGCCCCGTCGGGCCGGCATCCACAGATGAAATGTAATTTTTAAAGGTGGCTTATTTTTCATTTCATTTCAGTTTGTGATTTCTGAAAGAAAAATCGTACATACGCCCCGATGTTCTTTTCTTCAATTTCACCAGCTTAAAACTTTTATTATCGGAAATTTACGAGCATAATAATTTCGAAAATATTTCTTTCCGTTATTATTTTGGATCAACGAAAAGGCCCAGAAAGTAAATAATTATTATTAAAGTTTAAAATGTTCGCGTTTTCCCGTCTGTTTTCTAAAAAAATATTTTCATCGGAAATGGTGGATTTTATTTCTTTCCTTCTTTTCCCGCACTTTTTTCATTCGACTGCAGTCTTTAGAATTTTGATTATGAAATATTTTCATAACTTTTGACATTTCTTTGCTTGTAATTACTGTGTAAAATATGAGTAAAGAATATTACGATGTTTATTTCTTACTTTGATGATATAATTTAAAATATTTGAACTTCCTGATAATAATTGTATCAATATTAGTTTTCACAAAAATTCTTTATTTATAAAAGTATGGTTTTTATTTTGGTCTTAAATTAATTTATGAACTTACTTTTTGATGATTAAAAATCATGTATTCCAAAATGGTTTTATATTTGCATTATATATAAAATTTCCTTTAAAAATTCAGCATTTTATTTTCCTTTAATCTTTCATCTTTTTTCCGTTACTATATCCGGAAATGTCTTCGTTATATGTTTGTTGAATAAGTTTTGGGCTGCCTATTTCATGGACTGGATAGTCACGAACTCATGACCATTGCTGCTTCCGTCGAGACGTAGGTTCGAATCCTGATGCCACTTGAGACCCACCATACAGCGGGGTGGATACACCCGTGATGCTTCGACATATTTAACATGCGTCTCAGTCTTAATATTTTAGGAAGAAAAGCATATTTGGCCATCACATGTTCTGTAACTTAAGAGAAGACAAATCCCACTTATTAACAAAATAAATAAAACATTTCTATGAATTAATTATTACAGTAAAAAGGACATTCATATTATTTTAATGATCGTTTTTACTTTTATTCATCTTTACTAGAATTTAAAACAGATTCAACTGAATAAAATGGTATACCTCAGCGTTCGAAAACATGATTTAAGAAAAACGTATAAATAATTTTTGTTATATTTAGTGTCATCTGAAAAATTATTTTGAGAATTTTACTACTATAAATCTTTTTTCAAAACGCAATTTTGTGTCATAAATAGCGTAGAAAATATAGCATTTTCGAAATGTACAGCTTTCATGAAAAATCCATCTGTGATATTGTTCTTTAGTACATGTATTGGTATGACTACTGCACAGAGCCTGGACAAGAATATGTTATTAATTTTTAATATTTGTAGAGTTATCGTCAATCAGCCCCTCAGGGGGCTCATCTACCTGAGATGAGTACGGGCTTCACAACCCCGAGGTACCTCAGTGATCTTTGTTTTCCTCTTCTTCTCCCCCC
>BMAW01111767.1:127600-153576 GCA_019974015.1 Nephila pilipes
AAAAAAAAAAAAAAAAAAAAAAAAAATGTGGTGTCTCTACTAAAACACTAAAAGGCCGGCGGCGTATCAATGCCGATTTCCTGCATGCCTAGCTCTGGCAATACGGGGCCCCAGTACCCCTCATGCGGAGGTACCTAGTGGGAGACCGCATGGGCGTGATTGGAAAAGGCCCTGGTTAGGGAAGGGTGTGCGAGGAGAGGAGTTGCGTGCGCCGTCGGTGACAGTTTTGGAATGTCATCCTTAAAATGTTCCCAGAGGGAGAGCCTTGGTTGCGTGTGGCTGGATGGTGTGACCTCCCTCCCATTGCGAGAAATCCTCCTCGGCTTCGGCCTTGGACCTGTGCCTCTGCCTGGGCACGTAATGGGGCAGGTCACATTGTCCGGCTGAAACGAATCTCTCCGTCGGTTACTCGTTTCCGCGTTAGGAAAGGGTGGGGAGATGGGTCTGGCGGGGACCCATCGAACTAGAAGTCTGTCCGTGAAATTTTTTTTCTCTTAAGGCAAATATGGATACAACTAAAGGAAAATCGTTTTTGGCTCCCAAAGCTATAAAAAAATTCTTTAAATTTGAAAAATGAACCATGGGCTGACCGTATGGAACGTTATGATAATGCAAATGTAGAAAACTCGGACATACCTACCGAAATGATGAACTTCCATTTCTTTTTAATAAAAAGAGATACAGAAACCTTTTCTACGATATCTCCCTTTCTGATCCAAAAGGGAATTCAGGGTATGGTAGGAACTGTTAAAGACATAAAGAAATTGCGCTCTGGGGACATCTTAGTTGAAGTGAATGATTCCAAACAAGCTCAACTTGTTATGAAGATGAAATCCTTGGGACCATATCCAGTGACAACTTCACCACATAGAAATCTAAACTACTCTCGTGGCGTGATATCCTCAAGGGAATTGGAAAACGTGTCGGAAGAAGAGATCATGGAGAATTTGCAGGACCAGCTGGTTTGTGGTGTCCGGAGGATTACGATTAGGAGAGATGGTAAGGTGCTTAACACCCAGCACCTCATCTTGACCCTTTCGACTCCTACCCTGCCACAAACAATTCAGGCCGCATATCTCCGACTCTCCGTCCGACTATATATTCCAAACCCTTTGAGATGTTTCAATTGCCAACGATATGGCCATTCCAAGAACGCGTGTAGGGGACAATTGACGTGCGCTCGCTGTATAGCCACAGGACACGATAGTGCTTCCTGTACCGCTGCAGAGAAGTGCGTCAATTGTCAGGGAAACCACCCTGCATACTCACGTTCTTGCCTTAAGTGGGCAGAGGAAAAGGAAATAGCTACGGTGAAGACACTGCAGAATATGTCGTATCCCGAGGCTCGCCGAGTAGTCGCTTCCCGAACCCCTGTACAGGGAAAAAGCTACGCAACGGCAACCCAGACTATTAAAATTTCAAAATCTACGCAATTTCCTGAACCTACCCCTATCAATAAGACTAAGCAATCTAAAAATCAAAAAGCGCAACCTACCGAAAAGACGCCTCAACCTAAGACTCTGCAATCAAAGAAAATAAATATTTTAAAAAACCCTTCCTCTGCAAGAGCTAATCAGACTAGGCCATTGGCCAGGTCAAAGGCTTTGCAGAGGCAAAAATTAAAACTTTCGGGGAAGAACAGCGTTCCTCGAAAAAAAAAAAGGGTCATTGACGGGGATGCGGTGGTATTACACCCATCGCCCGAAGATTATGACTCCATGTGGGTCCTGGAAACGGGACCTTCCACTTCCAGTGCGCCCATTTAATGGCTTTTGTTTCCTGGAACTGCCGTGGTTTACGACCCAGACTAGAGGATCTCAAATCCATTATATCTACGCACCAACCTGTCTGTGTTGCTCTTCAGGAAACTTTTCTGAAGAGTAATATAAACACCCGTGTGCGTGGATATCATTGTGTACGACGGGATGTTGATGCAGCATCACCTTCTTCTGGAGGTGTATGCATCCTGGCATCCCAAAACTGTCCTCATAACGTCGTTACACTGACCACATCGTTGCAGGCTGTGGCTGTGCGAATTCACACTCGCACTTTAATCACAGTCTGCTGCATTTATCTGCCACCAAACGATGTTGTGTCACAAATGGATTTAGACCGACTAGTCGAACAGTTACCAGCTCCCTTCCTTCTGCTAGGTGACTTAAATGGACACAGCCCTCAGTGGGGGTATGATGGTACAAATTCTCGCGGTCGGCAGATCGAGCGATGGATCTCTGATCACAGTCTCTGTCTGCTGAACACCGACGAGAAAATTTATTTCCATGCTCCCACTAGGACTTTTCATTCCCTTGATCTAGCCATTTGTTCACCGACACTGCTACCGTCGCTGAATTTAGAGGTTCTAAATGATCTCTATAATAGTGATCATTTCCCTCTCCTGATCTCCCAGGTTCATGGTAGTGGGGGGCGATTACGTCCCCCCACTTACCGATTCAACCGGGCAGATTGGGATATATTCACATGGTTAGCAGTTATTACCGGTACAATGGTTCAAGATCGAGATATTAATGACTCTGTCCGCAATGTCACTGCCTCTATCGTGAACGCTGCTGATGCAGCGATACCGAAGAGTGGAACATCACAGAGGAAGATGAGTAAACCATGGTGGAATAAGGAATGTCAATCCTCCTACAGGGAACAAAAGAAATTGTGGGGTATCTTCAGACGATATCCCACAACTGAAAATCTCATAGCCTTTAATAGGGCAAGGGCAATTGCTCGCAGAGTAAGGCGACATAGTCAGAGGGAATCATGGATCAGGTATGTCTCTTTCATCACATCGTCTACCACAAGTCAACAGTTATGGAGAAAGATAAAAGCTGCAAACTCCCTGTATCGGGAATTTTCCATCCCGATACTGGAAACTGCAAATGTTGTGCATTCTTCACCTGTCGAAGTGGCCAATGTAATCGGCCACTCTTTTGCTAGTGTGTCAAGCTCCGATTCTTACAGCGCTACATTTTTAGCGACTAAGAATCGTTCTGAGCAGACACCTATCAACTTCAGGTGTCGGCAACCACTCCCTTACAACTGTGACTTTGACATGTGGGAATTGAGAAAGGCTCTGTCCTTGGCTAAAAATACCAGTCCAGGCTCTGATGGAATAACTTATGATATGCTTCGCCACTTGAGCGAGGATTCACTTGTCTGTCTCCTTTACCTATTCAACCGAATATGGAGGGAGCATGTGTTTCCTAGCCAGTGGCAGGAAGCAATCGTTATTCCTATTCTGAAGCCTGGTAAGGATCCAAAGAACCCTCTCCACTATAGGCCTATCGCTCTGACGAGTTGCCTGTGTAAAACGCTAGAACGTATGGTCAATGCCCGTCTCGTATATCAATTGGAAAAGAATCAATGCATTCCTCCGTTTCAGAGTGGCTTCCGTAAAGGAAGATCCACAGTAGATAACATCCTTCTACTCGAAAGTCAGATTTGTTCTGCTTTCGTACGGAGGAATCATTTGGTTTCTATTTTCTTTGATATCGAAAAGGCATATGACCGTACGTGGCGCTATGGGATTCTGCGCACTCTTTACGATTATGGTCTGAGAGGCAATTTACCTCTTTTTATTAAAATGTTTTTAAATTTCAGATCATTTAAAGTACGGGTTGGTAATGTATTATCATCTTCTTTTACTCAATTTGAAGGAGTTCCTCAGGGGAGCATTTTGAGCCCCACTCTTTTTATTTGTCATCTGTCACCTATACTGCTTCATCTGCAACCATCAGTTCATGGTTCATTATACGTTGACGATCTGCAGATTTCCTGCGAAGGATCGTCAATGCGTATCATTGAGCGACGACTTTAGACCGCAGTCAATAACCTGGTTACATGGTGTGATGCTAATGGGCATAGTATTTCTCCCAGTAAGAGTAGTTGCGTGCATTTTTGTAGGAAACGGGGCCTCCATCCCAATCCTGACATTCGTATCCGTAATACGTCTATTCCTGTCGTCCCTGACGTCCGCTTCCTCGGAGTAATTTTCGACCGCAAACTCACTTTCCTTCCGCACATTTTACATCTGCGGAAGAAGTGTGAGAAATCCCTCAACATCTTGAAGGTGTTATCCAACACCTCTTGGGGAGCGGATCGAATTTCTCTACTCCGAGTGTATCAGTCGGTGATTCTGTCTCGGATCGACTACGGATGTATCGTTTACGGATCTGCTAGCAAAACTACCTTGCGGAAACTTGACCCAGTCCACCATAATGCTCTGAGAATCTGCTGTGGTGCGTTTCGAACGTCACCTGTGCAGAGCCTCTATGTCATTTGTAACCAGGTACCTTTGGCTTCGCGACGTCTGAAACTGTCGCTCTATTATCATTTCAAAATGTCATCTCTCCCATCTCACCCATTAAAGACCATTTCTATCAGCCCGTCATTAATCAGATTGTACAGTGCTCGTCCTTCTTTCATCCGTCCTTTTACTGAAAGGGTGAAAGACATCATCGAGGAACTCAGCCTACATGACTTGGGTATTCAACAAAGAAATTTTATTAAATTTCCACCTTGGAATGTTCCAAGATTTACTTTCCATAACCCTTTTGCTTTATTCAGCAAATCCAACACATGTCCCATTGTTCTCCAAAGGATCTTTGCCTTCCATCGCTGTCAGTATGAGGATTTTATTCCTATTTACACCGATGGATCGAAAGGAACTGGATACGTCGGCTGTGGTGTCGTTTCGAACGACATCAGGCACAGTTACCGGCTCGATTCTTCCTGCAGTGTCTACACTGCCGAAGCAGTCGCCATTTACTGTGCCCTTAGATTAGTCGAGATACCCAGTTCTCGAAAGTTCGTTGTATATACTGACAGCAAGAGCGTCCTGGAAACATTGGTACATATTGACGATCGCAGTCATCCTATCGTGGTTGAAATTGCTGACATTATTTGCCAGCTTTATAGCAGGGGTTATGTTATAAAATTCTGCTGGATACCTAGTCATGTAGGTATTTTAGGAAATGAACAAGCGGACTCGGCTGCACGTTCGGCAACGAATCCTCTGCAGCTTGCAGTCCCATTTGAGGACTTACAACGTCACATTTTAAATCTCATTCATCAGTCATGGCAGGAATCGTGGAGTCTTCATATAAATTATAAGTTACACTCGGTGAAGCCGATCATTGGAGAATGGCCTGTATTTCCGGTGCAAAAAGCCGATGTCAGATTGACTCGCCTTCGCATTGGACATACTCGTTTTACACATAAACATCTTTTGTTTGGAGAAGATGCTCCCGAGTGTCCTTCCTGTCATGTCCCTTACTCTATTCATCACATTTTAATTGACTGTCCGGTGTTTGATCATCATCGCCGGACTTTTTTTCATTCATCTGTTTTAAATCTATCTGACTTGGTGGGGGAAAACCCGCATCATAATTTATTTGCCTTTTTACGTCATATTGGCCTTTTACACCACATTTGATTTTTAATTTTTTATCTTTTGTGTGTTATTTTTTTTTTTTTGTCTTGCGTGTTTAAGGCTGTTACTTTTTAAATAGATTTTAACAAGTGTTTGGCGCAGCATAGCCTACTTTGGCTCTTGCGCCATTAAACCTCACACTCACTCACTCACTCACTATCGTCAATCAGAGTTACAACATGTATTTTTTTAAAAAATTTTCTTCATTCTTATGCATCAAAATATGGATAAGTCTATTTATAAATTACATATTTCAAAAATGCTAATGAAGGCTTTCACGAACAAAATATGGAAAACACTTAAAAGTTTGAAGCATCAAATGACAAAAGGATTTTAAAATTTTAATACTTTATTTCTTAACAAAATATACTTTAACATTTTCAGAATACATTTTTTAGCAAAATTCGAAAAAAAGTAGGAAAGCGAGAAATATAAGAATCATTTCTCTAATCTAGATATTCATTTTTACAAAATTGATTTAATGAGGACTCATATCTCATTTTTATGATTAAATTAATAATGCATCGGAACTCTAGAATGAAACAGAATACTTTTAGATAATGAAGCCCTCAGACATGTAAAAAAACAAGAAAATCTAATGAAAGGAAAGGGTAATTTCTTTTCATAACCTCACAGAACAAGAATATTAAAAGAAATTAGTCATTTCATCACTATTTTAGCTGCCCGACCTTAGATTTCACTGAAATTAAGCATCCAGACATTATCGATGGACGAAGTATATGAATATTCTTACATAACTTATATTGAAAAAGTAGCTCTTTTTAACTATGTAAATAGTGAAATAAGATGATAGATTACATAGATTTTTAATTCGACAAAAAATATCAATACCATTAATCAAATATAACTATCTAAAATATGTATATTTTAATATCTTTTAAGAATCTTGTTTCGAAACTTGAGTTGACGTTTTTGTCTATCAATCTTTTTTCAATGTTTTAATGTCTAGATTATAGATTCACCTTGTTTGGCGCAGTATGGCCGCATCTGGTTCTCGCGCCAATAAGACTTCACTATCATCATCATCGAAACTTGAGTTAAGAGAGCTCAAATCTCCTTTTCACTATTTATTAAACAGAAGAGACTTTAAGATGAAGAGAAAATATTGAATTTATTAAGACTCTCTTAGAAGCAAAGCTTGGGCTGTTGGCGACGGATCACTTAACCTTTTACCTCAGTCAAGTGACAATTACTATTTGTCTATCTAAAAAAAAACTCGCTCCAATGTCGATGTCAACTTTTGATGAACTTCCTAAATCATTCGAATCAAAATCGTCCATCATAAAAAAGAAACTATATATGCATACAATGATACGATAGTGGTACAAAAAAGTACCTGTTTTTGGCATTGTATGAATTGATATATAATGCTTGGCGGGGGAGCTAACTTTGTGATAGACAGACAGTACGGGCTCCCGAGTGTCCTTCCTGTCATGTCTCATACACTGTTCACCACAACTTAATTGTATGTCAAGTATTTCATCATAATCATCGCACTTTTTTATATCATCTGTTTTACATTTGTCTGAATTGATGGAGATAAACCCTACGTTAACCGGTTTGGATTTTTAAATAACATTTAATATTTTACTCTTTAAAAATATTTTACAATTAAAAAGTTGTAAAATATTTTTAAAGATTAAGATTTTACTCTTTTTACAATTAAAAAGTTGTAAAAAGAGTAAAATCTTAATCTGTAATTTTCTTTTTTGTAATTTTTTTTATTCGACTTTAAGGAAAGAAAAATTTGCGCAATTTTCAACAAGTGTTTGGTGCAGCATTGACAGATTTCGCTCTTGCGCCATAAACTAACATTCATTCGCATGTGAAGAGTGTGGCACCGGAACTAGCACACGATACTCCTTATTTCAACTCCACACCAAAATGAGTTCTTCGAGCAACCGACCAATTCAACATGCAACGCGACTTGTTTGCGCAGTTGCAGTACGAGCATCGTTCACCCGGGCACGCTGTAATTTTTTTTTTTTTTTTTTTCTTCATGGGATTTACTCACTTTGGTAAGCACGGGTGACGCATCTCATGGATTACCTAGCGAACCTTCTCCATTTTCGAATCTCCAACTTGTCAAACTTTCAGTTTTTATAGTCTTATGCCCTTTTTTTTTTCAAATGTCTAGATCATAGTTCCACCTTGTTTGGCGCAGCATAGCGATATATAGCTCTTACTCCATCAATCTTGTGACCACTTCTCAATCACGACAGCATGATTCTGAATTCGACAAAAACGTATGGATTGGTTCGGTCTTATTAACGTCACACTAGAATCAACACGAGGGCTATTGGCAATGGACCTCGGCCGCGGTAGCCTAGTGGTCAAGGTCGTGGATAGCGGCTGGCGGTTTTCGTTCAGTCGCGGGTTCGATCCTTGGCCACCAAAGACCCGCCGTGTAGCCGGGGCTGATGCACGTTAAATCTGTTCGGGGCCCAAAGTCCTCCCATTGGCATGGTGTGGATGTTAGGAGAGGGGGTGCCAGCTCAGGTGTCGTCCTCGTCACTTGACCGTGGTTCAAAATTACGAGGTCCGTCGCCAATAGCCCTCGTGTTGCTTCTAGTGCGACGTTAATAAAAACTAAACTAAACTAATTGGCAATGGACCTCGTAATTTTGAACTTCGGTCAAGTGACGAGAACGACACCTAAGATGGCGCCTCCTTCTCTTATTGTCCACGACAACGCCTCGACATATTTATCGTACATCATTCCTGGTTACACGGTGGTTCTGCAGTGGCATCAAGGCTCGAACCTGTGACTGGATGAAAACAGCCGGCCGCGAGTCCGCGAACATGACCACTAGGCTACCGCGGCCACCAATAATACATGGAAGAATTCGAACAGGAGAATTATTACTTTTAGCATTATTTTAGTTTATTGCAGTTCAGAAACAGTTGTTATAAAATTAAAATTGATAACTAAAAACTGAATATTTGAACAGAAATTGTTTTACACAAAGTTTTGAAACGAACTGATTTAGCCACCAAGGGTGTTACTTTTTTTTTTTTCAAAATAAGTATTCATTTAAATATTCGAATTAATGCAAACGATAAAATATTGTAGTGGAAAAAATAATTTTACTAGATATTCCAATTAAAACAAACGATAAATCATTAAGTTGAATATATTCGAAAGTAAATATAATTATTGCCGCCGAAAAAGAAACTAATTTTTATGCATGTTTTATTTCAATGCAATAACAAATGTAGAAATTTATTATCACATTTTTTTTAAAAAAAAAAATACTAAGATCATTACTGGTGAAAGCAAGTATCAAACGTATACACAAACACTTCAACAATAAAACATTTACGACAAATTATTGAAAATTAATTTCATTACCGGTAAAAGCAAAGCATCGAATGCATAAGTAAAAAAGTTTTTGATAAAATTTTGAGTAGAAGTTGGGTGACCATTTTGTCATGGACTGAAACAATAGCTCCCAAGGAGTTAATAGAATAAATAATATAACATTTAAAACCGAAGTAGTTAATTCAGAATTTCCGCTAGCAGGACGTGCGAGAGCAAGCGTTTTTTGTTAAGAAGTCAATCTTTTGTGACTAAGTGTTTGTCGTAATATGTAGCACAAATTAATCACATTATTTCAGTAATTAGAGCTAACATTCACGATAGTCGTTGCAAAAGGAGGAAATGCCGAGCTCGAGTTAATTTTAGGTACTGAAAATGCAATCATTAAATACTTGAAAAGCAACATTGTTGCCAATGTATTCCTTAAGTTCATATTCAACTTAAGTAACATATTTCTTATTGAAATTTTTTGATAATTATAATTTTTCATAATTCATATCGTGAAAAATATTTGCCTAAATAAGGAGCCCAGTCAAGACGTGTATTTAAAAAGAATATCAATAATATTCCTGTACCTTACATCAATAATATTCCTATACTTCATATATTAAGAATACGATACATTTTTCATCTGAGCAGGAAGCTTCCCAATGGTGTTCTCAAATTTAAAAAAAAAAAATCTTTCACTTACGTAAAATATTTTTGAATTTTGATTAAAAAAAAAAGTTTAGTTTTTATTAACGTCGCACAAGAAGCAACACGAGGGGTAATGACGATGGACCTTGTAATTTTGAACCTCGGTCAAGTGACGAGGACGACACCTGAGCTAGAACCCCCACTCCTAACTTCCACACTACGCCAACGGGAGGACTTTGATCCCAACAGATGTAACGTACATCAGCCCGGGCTACATGGTGGGTCTTTAGCGGCCAAGGATCGAACCTGTGACTGAACGAAAACCACAGGTCACGAATCCGAAACCACGACCACTAGGCAACCGCGACTACAAAAAAAAAGAAAGAAGAAACAATGTTATGTTTATATAGCACAATTGATGAAATTATAAATAATCAAAATTTTCAAGCGAAAGAAGAAAAATAAAAATAAGCATAAAATGTTTACTTAATATTTTTTTAAAAAATCCTACATAAGCCTATATAAAAAAATTATTTATTCAAAAGCTTCAATTGAATTTTACGTGGAGTTAAATTGCAGTTAAAGTCTGAGTTAAAAGGCGAAGAAAACGACATGTAAATTTTACACTGCAGTATAACGTAGACTTGGAAAGATATTTGCGATTTATGAAACGAAATTTAAAGATTTGTGATCAGAATTTACTCACGAGATAAGAATACAGTTAAAAACTCTAAAATCAATTCACATAAATTTCTTATTTCTGTTTTCTGAT
Source organism: Nephila pilipes (assembly GCA_019974015.1). Taxonomy (NCBI): domain Eukaryota; kingdom Metazoa; phylum Arthropoda; class Arachnida; order Araneae; family Nephilidae; genus Nephila; species Nephila pilipes. The sequence continues at coordinate 137,789 of BMAW01111767.1, forward strand.
TTTGCTACTATGTTTATTTTAAAAGTTAACCTTTTATAATTTATTCTTTCTACAACAAATTTATTCAACTATTTGAATTCTGTAATTTTTATTTCAGAATATTTAAAATATTTCAGAAGCATCGAGTTCAATTAAATTTATTCTTTGTAAATATTGTACTCGAAAATTGCTTAGTAATTTTTTACAAGCGCAATAAACAGTTATATTTTTTCTTAAGAAAAATATTTTAATCTTTTACCTGTATGAAATAATTAATTGAAGAATATTTGGAGGATTTATTATTAAATAGTTTTTCTCCAAAACGCAGACTTTTCTTTTTATAATTAAGATTGTATATATATATATATATATATATATATATATATATAAAGAGAGAGAGACCTGGGGAATTGTACATCCCGAATCTCCCCTGGTTTGCTCTTTTGCAAAGGTATGTTTGGCTAGAGATGCAATTCCATTACCGGGTTCTATGATGACTTCGTACTATTTACAAATTCAATGAGGAGGTTTAAAGTTCGTTCACTACTTTTATGCTTGAGTAGACAACATGAAGTAGTAATATTTACAGATAATTTCAATTAAAAGAACCAATTCTTTGGAGAAGGATAGATGGCTATCCAACTTTGCCACGTATCGGCGATGGGCGTTGGAACGCGCGCTGGCGTTAGGAGTTCAGCGTCATCGGGAGAAGAGAGTGATAGAACTAACTCTCAGTTTTGCTCAGGATTAGGAGGCGCTACGTGAGTTATCACATGACGCTGATTCGTGGTGCCCTCTATCGAGTAACTGAGGAATTGATTTTACATTACATTTAAAAATACAATTAATACTGTGATAATTAGCTGGAAAATCTTACATATATATATATATCGGGTTATATGTTTCTGATTTTGAGATTATTTCTTAATTTACCCCATGAAACTAATACAATATTTAACTAAATAAAGATATAGTTAGTATTAATTATGGATATATTATCCTCTGAATACTATTAAATACTAATACCTTTTATCAGTGACAAAAGCTCTTATTTTTGTCTGTGTTCTTATCTCAACTGATAAGCAATTTTTTTTTTTATTTTCATTAGAAACAAGTAAACGAAAATCTAGAATCATTAAGCAATAACGTATTCACAGAAATCTTTTCTCACTCTCACATGGATAGAAATAAATTTTCTAATGGAATTTCATAGAAAAATAAAGTTTTATTCCTGCAATATGATCTGTCTTTTCCTTTCAGCCGAATAATTCGATTTATGAATATATTTTCAATATTTTAATTTACCTCAAAAAGTAATAATTCTTAGAAAAATAATAGCATTTCTTGTTTAAACTATCAAATATTCAAAGCATATTATTAAGCTGCAACTTATTCTTACTTATGTATTCATAAAAAGTGCATGATAATTAAAAAGTGTTTTAAAAATGGGCATTCACAAACCTCCCCCTAAATAATATTTAGGTTTACTTTCTAATTTTATATATAAATTTCCAGTTCCTTTCCAACAAATGAATCGTGATTATTCAAATTATACAAACATTAGAAGTGTAGTGAATGGATGAAAGGAACTTTATATAAAATCAACGGATAATCGAATATACAGTAGTGACAGAGTTGTGCAGATAGTAGTAAGTAGCCGGTAGTTGACATATGATAGAAATTGTGGTTTACCAAAAGATTATCGGTAGCAGGCCAAGATTCCGTTCAAAATTTTCAACTTTCTACATGATTTTCGTATACAGGGTCTATTGGCGATGAACCTCGTAATGTTGAATCTCGGTCAAGTGACGAGGAAGATGCTTGAGCTAGCACCTACATCTCCTACCTCCCCCCCTTGACAAAGGGAGGACTTTGAGCCCCGACTGCACAGGGTTTTTTTTGTGTCATCAAGGCTAGAACCCACGACTCGACGAAAACAGTCGGCTTCGAGCCTGAGCATGACCACTAGCTACCACGACCACATTACTTCACTCAAACCCGAGAGTGTCGGTAAGCTAGAATTATTTATTGATTCGCGCGTTGAGGGATAATAGACGTAGAGAGAGACTACTACTAAGTATTCATAACGGAATCAAATGAAAGTATTGAATTTATATCTAAAGTCTCTTTACTGAATTGTGTGAGTTCCTATTACTTTGATTTTCATTTAGCGTAAGAGTGGGCAATTGTTTTAGTTCGGGGGTCATTTTGCGGAGGCTAGCTTCGGGTCGCATCTATTAAAATGATTGCATTCGTAAGTTAACTTTTTTTCAGAAAAGGTACAAATTTTACATTATAGATCACTAGATATTAAGTTAAAATTTATTTTAAAATTATACCAATCTATTTTGTGTTCTAATTTTATATCATCTATAGATAAAAGCACATTTTTAATAAGTACACAATTAATTTAGAATCGGTTTCTGAGACAAATGTACCCTATCATACTTTTCTACAACTTTTTTTTTAAATGAAGAATATTTTTTGTGAAGATTCTCATCACATTCTACAAGTTAATGTCAACCAGAGAATATCTATGTACTCTTGTTGATCTTCAAGCAAGAGAAACTTTACTCGCAAATATGCGTTGAGCCAAAATACAAAGAACATTTTCCCAGCAATTTTCTTCATGCATGGAAATCTTTCAGGAGAAAAAAGATTTGTAAAAGTCCTCACTGTCACAGCATCAAACATCTCGTTCAAAGCGTGATCTCACTGCATACCAATAAGTTCAAGCTGAAGCGTATCGGATGTTGTATTTATATCAGCTGAGATGGGATAAGAGAGCAAATTCAATTTAGGCTCAATGTTCGTGAGGTTCTGAAATCTTCTTGTGACCTCGCCCTCGAACTCTACAGATGATCTCCAATCTCCTAATATCACCACAAACACTGTTATGCTCTTTATTTTCCCAAAAAAAGAGGGGAATAATAATAATAATTGTCTTCTCCTGTTTGCCTGGCAAATAAACTTATATGCTATATTAGAGGTGAAGCATTTAATAAAATTTCAATTACATTATCATAGTGATGGTTCATTAACGTCGCCTGGTGAAGTAACAGGGAGACTATTGGCGACGAAACTCGTAATTTTGAATCTCGGTCAAGCGACGAGGACGATGTCTTAACTGACACCTCCGTTTCCGAACATTCGCACCATGCCAATGGAAGGACTTGGGACCTCGAGTAGATTAATGTGCATCAGCTCCGCTACACGGAGGGTTTTTAGTATCCTCAGGGCTCAACCCGCATGAGTGAGTGAGTAAGTGTAAAGGTTATTGGCGCAAGGATGTGGCTATGCTGCTCCAAAAAAGATTTAACTATGGTCTAGGCGTGAAAAAATTGAAAAAAAAAAAAGACAACTGGTTGGCAAGGAAGGTTGAAAATAGAGAAGGATCGCTAGGGTATCCCCGGAGTGCATTACCCGTGTTTACCAAAGACAGTAAACCCCGTGAAAAAGAAAATATTCACTAGGTTACCTCGGGGTCATGATGAACAAACTTACCTAAAGAAGGTAAGTCCCTGAGGTCCCTGGTATAATCCCCAGGGTCATAGTACCCGACTACACCCCCAGACGCTGAGTACCCTTTTAAGTCGCCTCTTATGACCTGCAGTGGGACTATTCTGTCATTCTCGGTCACCACACGGATCGCTCGAACACGCGACTCGACGAAAACATAGTCGGCCGCTAGTCGGCGACTATGATCCCCAAAACAACGAAGTTTAATTTAGTATTATTAACGTAGCACTAGAAGAAACACGAGAGTTATTGGCGACGGACCTCGTCATTTTGAATCTCGGTGAAGTGACGAAGACGATACCTGAGTTGTTACCCCTCTCCTAACTTCTCCACCACACCAACAGAAGGACTTTTGGCCCCGACAGATTTAACGTGCATCAGTCCCGGCTACACGGTGGGTCTTTAGTGGCCAAGGCTCGAACCTGCGACTCAACGAAAACCACCGACCACGAGTCTGAAACCATGACCACAACGCTACCGTGGCTACTTAAAATGACGAAAGAAATAATGAGTTATTAAGAATTAAATGGCGGTTTTTCCTCAATAAAATATTTAAAATAAAGGCACCACTTAACTCTCAGGATTTATTGTACCTGAAGTTTTCTATCAATAATCGCGGTTTTAAAAATTCTTGACTAGAATACCTGAAATATCCTTCTTAAAAGATTACCTTTCTTTAAATATTTAAATTAATTAAGGAAAATTTTAATACTGTTTGCTTATTAAAAATTTAATAACTTTGAGGGAAGCTATTTCTTAAAGAATTAACTGTTAAAAATTTTCATTTATTTTTCTTCTCAAGCAGTAAGTAACTCCTTTAAGTAATTTTTAAATTATATGATTAGAGCTTTATTAGTTTTGACAATGACTACTTTTATTAAGTAAGCTTACCTCGTTTTAAATGTCTGTCCTTAAACGCTTTTGAATAAGAAGAAAAAATATTTGTGAAGATTAATATATAAAATTATATTTAAAAAAAAAAACGTTTTCTAAATAAAGTACATAATTGAGAAGAATGGGCAGAAAATTGCAACATTTTACAAAATGAGTTTCAATTTAATGAGTATACGCGAAAAATTTTAATGGAATTTTATTCACTATTTCTTGCAAATCATTCAGTACACCAATCAAATATTCAAAAAACATATAAAGGTAAATTACACTTTATAATCTTTCGAAACATATTAGAAAATACTAGCTTAAATATATTTATTCTCCAAAGGTAATCCAAGATAATTTAAACTAGAGATACGCTGTTAAGTATTAAACACAAAAAAGTGAAGTTAAATAAAAATTAATTTAAATAATTTAAGTGACATATTTTTAAAATTTAAAGTATCATAAATGGGTTTTTAATTCTTTCAAAAAGCTTCATTGTATCATAACAAGCATTTAATTACTATTATTCGATTATTTATTCTGTAAATTTACAGAATTATTTTTTGCGTGACGAGCAAAAATATATATGCAGATATATTTAAGTGAGTCAACAAAAGTTTAGTTATTATTTTCCGTATAATATGAAATTTGAATAGCTAAGTTTTTTTCTAAGAACAAATAAAACATATGATCCTTTTTTTTCTTTGTGTCGTTATTTTAAATTTTTATCTTAAACGATAATATATTCACTGGATATCGTAATGGATTTTTCTGACTGCCCAAAAGTTAGTCATAAGCGTTTAATTTTTTTGCGAGACATAAAATAAGAAATTTAAAGTTTTAAAAGTATTGTAAGGAAAATTCTTTACCGAGATAGCTTAGATTTCTTGTATGCGAATCTTATAATTAATATAGCATAAAATATAGCATTCCAGATGTATATTCAGAGCACTCTTTTACAGGATATAATAAAAATTTAGAATAAAAAACAAAGTTATGGCCTGTTCACAAGCCTCTTTTCGCCAAAAGGTATCAAAAATAAACGTCTGAGAATAACGACCTTTTAGTAGAGGTCGTAATTCTCAGACGATTTCTGTTGTGAAATGGTCCGATAATCGTAAAATTCCTCTTCGCTGGTTTCAAATACTACGGTGGTAATCTATTAATAAATATGAAACGTAGCTTAGATTTGTCATAATTCTTTATTTAATTTTTAGAGCAAACTAAAATACGATAATTCTAGAAGTAATACTTTTGTTGACTTTTTACAAAAAATAAATTTTATAGCAATGAAATGGTATTCATTGTAAACAAATATCGCCAGCATGATACTGTATTAGTTACGTATATAAAAATTATTTTCAATTATGTCTGAATACTAATAAATCCTCTGAAAAATTCCTTTCATCGTGAAACCTTGGCCTTTCAAAATGTACCATATTTCTTCCGGGATCCAGGTGAGAAATTCAGCTCTTTCATAAAAAGGGTTTTCTTACTTCTGATAAATTCTGTTTGAAAAGTGTTTCATCAAATTTTCAAAACTTTTCCGGCTTTCTTCAAACTTGTTGTTTTTTACCACAAGTCAGAATTAAATTTAATTCATTTATAATAGTAATAAGATAATGGTTCTAAAAGTACTCGAACCGCAAATAAATGTGTTGTTACTGTTTATCAACATCGCACTGTGGAAGCAACACGAAGGGCTATTGGCAAGTACCCAGGATCAAGTGACGAGGACAACACCTTAGCTGGAACCTCCCTTTCCAAATAGAAATAGTACACGTGTAGCTCATGCATGTCGTAAGAGACGACTAAAATGGGTACCCAGCGTCTGGGTGTATTGCCGAGTAGCCTGCCCCTGGGGATTATATCAGGGGACCTCAGGGACTTGCCTTCTTTAGGTAAGTACGGGAACCATAACCCCGAAGAACCCTTGTGATCTTTTTCTCTCTTATGGGGTTTACTGTGTGGAAAACACGGGTGATGCACCTCCGGGTTATCCTAGCGATCCTTCTCTATTTTCGACCCTCTTTTTCGTCAACCAAAATTTATCTCTTTTCAATTTTTTTCACACTTCCAGACCACAGTTACATCTTTATTAGCTCAGAATAGACACATCTGCCTCTTGCGCCAATAAACTTCAACTTCAACCACACAAAATAGGAATAGAAAATGGGGCGTTTGATTAGGAAATGTGGTAGCTCATAGCTGTGTCGTCATTGTGCGCTTTTCCTTTTTCTGAGAAGTCCATGAGCAAGACACCCTTCGTATCTCAAAAATTCGTCATAATAATCTCTTCGGCCGATGAGAATGTCTTCGCCTTCTTTAGATCAGATTCCCCGGAAGTTAGATTCCCTTACCGTTTTAATTATTGCTTGGTTTCCGATTTATAATAATGAATTCAACTCTAATCAAAGGGGACAACTCCACACAAAATGACGACGACTATTCGAATCAAATTTCGATTGCGGCCAAAACCAGAAAACAACAAAATATCGTGTCTGTTAAAATCAAAATTAACCTATGAATCATTATCGAATTGGTTCTGAAGCTGATTAACCGATAATAACATACAATGGTATCGGCAGAGCGATCTGTCATCAAAAACCGGTCATTTTTAAGCCACTTTCGTATTTTATATAAACAATATTACTCTTTTACGAAAAAATTACAATTTCTATTTAAAAAAAGGAGAAAATAATAATTAAAAATTCATACAACGCATCAAATTTGCTAAGGTGGAATGCATATCTTACAAATTTACGAATAAATCTCTCAATCTTTACGAACAAATCTTTTGAACATACAACATCCATTTTTCAAGTTATAATATATAACTCTAAAAATAAATTTCTTGTTTTTGTAAGCAATTATAATGAAATTGGAAAATTGATATGCTGTTCCAAACTTTATAAGAGTCACGGAAGTATAACTACTCAAAACACGTGACAGTTTTATCCTTGACTGGTAAAAGAGAGTTTTTTTTTCTTTTTCTTTTTTTTCTTCTTTTGTTTATGAAATTGAAAATGAAGAGACATTTTTCACAATCAACGTGACACGGTTTCCAGAGGATAAAGAGAACTTGATGAAAACACGATTTATTTTCTCCGTGAAATCCTATTTGTTTTTCACTAGAATTTATTATTTTTAACGTCAGATTTGCATAATGAAAATTTATTGTTCTGTAGGATTTCGAAAACTACGATTAGAACTCATAAATTGAATCAAATGACCTAATTAGTTAAAACAAACATTATTTATGTCAGAAAATTATTTTCTTTTACTAGAATCTCATCCTGGTTATAAGTGTTGACATATTTTACGTATCATTCCGGTTTTGATATAAGAAAGAACTTTTCAGAATCTCTTAACCTAGTGGTCAAATCGTAAAATTTCATTGCATGTATCAGGTAGAGTAATGGTTTCTAATATTGGTTCTACCACGGAGGGCTGATAATGGGGTTATCTTTTGTTTTAATTCAATTAGTCTTCAATGTACGTACATGGCTGGGGCCGCGGTAGCCTAGTGGTCAAGGTCGTGGACTAGCGGCCGGCGGTTTTCGTTCAGTCGCGGGTTCGATCCTTGGCCGCCAAAGACCCGCCGTGTAGCAGGGGCTGATGCACGTTAAATCTGTTCGGGGCCCAAAGTCCTCCCATTGGCGTGGTGTGGATGTTAGGAGAGGGGGGTGCCAGCTCAGGTGTCGTCCTCGTCACTTGACCATGGTTCAAAATTACGAGGTCCGTCGCCAATAGCCCTCGTGTTGCTTCTAGTGCGACGTTAATAAAAACTAAAACTAAACTAAACTAAGTACGTACATGGCTTAGTATGGATGATTAGTTGTTTTATTAATGACGCTGTAAGAGGTCTCATAAGAGTTATTGGCCGAATGTCCAAGGGGACCGAGTGCTACCAAGGGGCTTAAAGTTACAAGCCGGGGCCCCAGATGGCAACCCCCTCCGTACCAGCCTTTATTAGCGAAAAGAAATGTTTTTTACTACAATGAAGAGTAAAATATAACAGTACATGTTGGAAAAAGAACATATATTATATAATTTCGAAATTCAAGTTTATAAAAGCTAACAATATGTGTTTACAGAGAGTGACGTCATTGTTCTTATACTTCTTATTTTCCTTTCTTTATTTCTTTGAATTAATTTTAATCTGATCCCAATGACGTCACGACTTCTTGCAACAGCGGATGTTGACATTATGACTCACCTACAACCAGTCTGTTCAGCGACGGTTGGCCACAGCGTTGGTGCAAGCTATGCATATAGTAAGGAAAATTGAAATATTCAAAAATGAAATCAAAAATTGAAACAATTATGAAATTTGTTACGTAATTTTACGATTCGTAAGGATGCAGAATTTCAGCTTCACGTGCAAATTAGGGTTTTCACACACGACCTAAGCCAAATAGATTTCGCTTCAGCAAAAGGACAATTTAAATGAAAGAGCAAGAGAAAAATTGTGGTCAGAATCTCCATACGAACCACAGGAACAAAATTTATATGCTACATTTATATTGCACATAACTATTGGCGACGGACCTCGTCATTTTGAGCCTCAGTCAAGTGACGAGGACGACACTTGAGCTGGCACCACTTTTAATAATTTACACAGTGTGCCAACGAGCCTAGTCAGGTGTAATGAGTATCAGCCCCGTTACATGATGGATGGATATGTAGTTGAATCAGGACTCAAATTGATAATTCGCCAGTAAGAAAGACAATTGCGAGCTCAAGATGTGACCACTTGGCTACCGTAGCCTCAGGCTTTATGAAGTTGAGAGAATGATATAGCATTTCAGATTCGTATTCGTTATTTCCGGTCTAGAAACTATGATGTATATCAACTACAGCCCTTATGAAGGAATTGATTTATTGTTTACTTGTATTAACATCTCACTTGGAAGCAACACGAGGGCTATTAGTGGCGGATAAACTTATTCATTTTGAACGTTGTGCAAGGGACGAGGACACCTAAATTGTCAACAAACTTTCCGAATTTCCGCGTCATCTTAAAGTGAGAACATTGAGTCTCAATAAATTTAAGGGGATTGATACACTCGTCGCATTAAAAATTTGCGCTCTAAGAAAGAATTGTCAGAATAAAATGAAATTTTACATACGTAAGTGCTATGTTGATGAAAGTAAATGATTACAAAATCAAAGCAAAATGATCATTTATTGCATGACAAATTACAAATGAATTCAGCTTTTAGTACCCTGTTGGGCCATGTTTAGCCTGAATGCATGATGTGATACGGTCGGGCGTTTAGGCATACAAGTCCTGTATGATGTCCCGTGACTTGCCGTTCCACAGTTGCTGTAAACGCACCTTTCGACCAAACTCCGGCCGGTGGTTTTCGTTCAGTCGCGGGTTCGATCCTTGGCCGTCAAAGACCCGCCGTGTAGCCGGGGCTGATGCACGTTAAATCTGTTCGGGGCCCAAAGTCCTCCCGTTGGCGTGGTGTTGAAGTTAGGGATGGAAGGGAGCAGATCAGGATAGTCCTCTTCACTTGACCGTGGTTTAAAATTATGAGGTCCGTCGCCAATAGCCTTCATGTTGCTACTAATGCTACGTTAATAAAAAACTAAATTTCGACCAAACTCGTAACCTGTCCAACTTTCTGTCCTAAACGATCCCAGGTATACTCCATCGGTGACAAATCTGGGGATCGAGCAGGCCAGATAAGAATGGCAATATAACAGAGGCAGTCTTGTGAAACCCTGGCTGTGTGTGGGCGAACATTGTCCTGTTGAAAAAGGGCTCCTGGAAGCCCTGCAATGAGTGGCAACACATGCCGCTGAAGAATGTCACGAACGTACCTCTGAGCATTCATGGTGCCATGGATCAATATTAGGGGTAACTGTGTGTCATATGCGATGGCACTTCATACCATCATACCAGTTATGGGAGCTGTGACCCGCTGTACAGCGAAGGCAAGATTGAGACGTTCACCACGGGGCCTCCACACACATATACGATTATCATCCCTGCCCAAATTGAATCTGGATTCGTTGCTAAATATTACCTGATTCCATTCGCTTACAGTCCAATCACTTCGAGTGCAACACCACTCCAAACAAAGGCGACGGTCAGAGGGTGTCAATGGTAGTACACGTAATGGGAGCCGCAATAGCAACTGTCCTTCATCCAGGCGCCTCGCGATGGTACGGACTTATACAGAGGCCCGTAGTGGAGGTGCTGCCTGTGTATGGATGATGGACAATGAGACAAATGGTGCTATGCGTGCGTGTCGTATGATGTGATGGTCTTCTCGACTATTGGTCAGTCGAGAAGGCCATCCTCAGCCGTGTATTAGACCTCCCTCTTGTCCACTGGTCCCAATATCTCCCCACAGTAAAGTCAGATCGGCCTAGGTGGTGAACTACTCGCTGAGGTGACCATCCGGTTTCCATCATCCCTATGATTCTTCCCCTCTTGAACTCTGACAGCTGCTCATATTATCTCCCCTGGCAGTGCAATGGTATTTATAGTTAAGAAGTATCTCTCTCCAACAGATTAAATACACGCAAACGAGCTCTGCTTTACAATCCAAGGAGAACGAAGTTCAATGCCCTCTGGTGGCATTACGCAATGCGCAATCACGCTGCATCTCCAATCATTTACATATCTCCCTGACACGTACCTTCATGCCAAGTTTCGTAATAATCCCACTCTTACTTCATGGTGCACAAATTTTATGGCAAATTTTTTTCATATTTTTTATTTTAAAATAGAAGGCGCTTCTCCGACTCCGCAAATGTATCATTTGAGAGAATGTGATACATAGAACGTTCAAAAATTGAATTTTAAATTTACAAACACACGTGAAATGTCCCATCTCTATTTACAATTTTCTTAAATGCGTTTTTTTATTATTCTGGTTCACACTTTTCGCAAAACGTGCTTCTTTAAAAAAAAATTCCATAATTAATAAGTAAGTAATTAATAAATTAAGTAATTAACTAATTGGTACGAGCAAGTAATTAATCTTGCTCGTACCAATTAGTGTGCTCATCGTTCTGACTAATTTCTCTGTTTCCTATTATTTCTCTAGAATGCGTCTATTCTCTGTATTTCATTCGCTACACTACTAATTTACATAAGTCACAGTTCTATCACAGGGAAGATTCTCAATTCAAACATCGAAGTAAAATATCTTCAATTTTAAGTTAAAGGGAATCCGTTACAAAGTAATATATGCTTTTATGATTTTAAAGCTTACCGAAATTTTTTCGGAAGCGTTAAAGCCTTGAAATTATTGCACTTATAATAAAATATTTAGCTTAACAACTTTTCACTTTCATTTTATTTAAAGATTAAGTCTACAAATATCACAAGTAAAACATTTTGTGATGTATATATATTCATATATATTCAACATATCGATCATAAAAGCATACATTAAGGCTCCCGTCTACCCGCCATTTTGATTTCGTGCACGTAATGTTAATCCTATGGAATTTCGACTTGAATTCTCCCATCTTTATTATTTGATCTATTTGAGTGCAATAAAGTGCATCCGAAAGAGCAAAAAATAATGAATGCTTCTGTGGAATTACTTTTATCCTCTGATTCTTAAAATTATTTGAAAATATTCTCTAAAGACCGGAAACTCAAAAACGATTAGTTAAAATAAGAATAAAAATATTTTTAAAAATCTTATGAAAAAATTAATTCCATAGAAGCATTGATTATTGTTTGCTCTTTCAAATGCACTTTGTTGCATTCGAATCGATCTAATAGTAAAAATGGGAGAATTTAAGACGAAATTCCATAGGATTAAAATTTTGTTCTCAAAATCAAAATGGCGGGTAGACGGAAGCCTTAATGTATAAAAACTACTTATTTAGCGAAATCAATAATAAACTAAGTAAAATTAAAATAACTCATATAAAGTTATTATAATTAATTAAACATACTAAAATCAAAATTAAATATAAAACAAAATAAAAATCTGTTAATTAATTGAAAAAATTAAAAGACAAAGCCAAATGAAAGAAAAGCAAAATTTAGAATTATCGAAATAATGTAATTAATGTTCCGTACTTTGGAATAGAAAAATGTGTGTTTATAATGTTATTACTGATCAAATCCTCACGCTTCATTGTATTACATTATAATAAAATATGATAACGAACCAAAAATCAGCAAATTCAGAAAATCAACCCTAGAAAAAGAGAAGAAAGTATAAACACAGTACCAATATTTTCAAATAAACAGTAAACAGTAAAAATATAAATATCTACTAAATTGTGAAACCAAAAACCTAAAAACATATTAATTAAGCAAAAAAAAAAAATCTAAACAAATATTTAGTTAAGCTATAAAAAAGCACTTACAATAATAAAATGTGAAATGTAAGGAATAAATCATTTGTATAGAATTCAATACGAATGCAGAAAAAATATAAAATATGTTTCATATAAAGAGTTTCTTTTTTCAAATCTTACCGGTAGGGAGTATATTCAGAACTTTTATTATAATTCGTTATTCTCTGGGGACTCTTGCTAAATTAAAATAACAAAATAATACCGAATAACAAATATTATTTAAACAAAAGAGCACATAAATTTTCGATAAAAAAAATATAAGCTGACTTTGCATTGAAAAAAAATACATCATCGTACATAGTTATTATTTTTCATGAAATGGGGGCCAAAATGAAAAATAAGGATTACCACTTTTAAAGATTACATTTCACCATAAAATAGTAAAACCGTGTAGTAAGGTTACCCATAGCAACGATAGCATTTATAACTTCTTAGTCTTATCGAAAGGTGTTTCTTTTAAAGTAAACTTCGGCGAGAACTTTCGAGTGTTGATTTAAAATAAGGTTTGTACTGAACAATTTTCTTCAGTGAAGTTAATAACAGAACATGATGAAAAGAAAATTTTCATTTTAATAAGGTAGACAACTTCGGGCATTTTATCCACAAAAATGGAGAGAATATTTTACTTTTGTTTTATCAAGAATAGATACTTTGCTCGAAACGCTCTATCATAAGAGAATATTAGAATCCCTTAACACAAAAAAAAATTTAATTTGTAACAAAATTTATAAAATGTTGTTGAATATCAATTAATCCATTCAATGATAGATGTTGTTAAACTTACTCGCGTCTCTGTGGTTACAACTTAACTCACGTCTCTGACGTTAAACAATTTCGAATTCTAAACAACGAATTATTTTCCAACAGATTGCAGACGATTTTGAATCGCAGATTGCAGATGTTTTTAACTAATGAATATAATACCAAATTTCACTATATTGTCAATAAATACAGTAAAAAATTAAATGATATAAAAGAGCACATTTTTCAACTTAATTATTTTAGAATATTCTTAATTTCCATGAGCGAAAATTTAAATTTAAAACTATATTTTATTAACTGGTAAATACGTGTGTAATCAATTAACTTTCGAATATTGTTTCTTTAAATAAATTTTCCTTCTTAAATAGTAAATTATAGAAAATATTTATCTCTCTTAAATTTGTAAAACGAATATGTATTTTATATCATAATTGCAAAGAGTAAAGATTTATAGTTAAACCTTTATTATGCAGAGATAGGAATTAATACTAAGCCTAGCTGCTTAACAACAAAGTGTAGCACAACTCTTCTTTATTTGATGTCTTTCAAAAGCAAGCTAAGATCATAAGCGTTGTTGCTCTCCCGAGGCGTTAATCTTAGACGAAATTTAGAAATTTTTCTTTTCTTACGGATTATCCATAGCTATAAAAATTATTATACCAAAAAAATATTTATTACCAAACGCGAACTGGTTTTTATTTACGATATTAAATGCCATATTTTTATGGAAACATTTCCAAACAGCTAATACTTGGATAAAAGTCTGAAATAATTGCAAATTAAGTAATGAATAAATAGTTTAGTTTAGCGAACATTAAATAATGTAGTTATTGGATAATGAATCAAACTAAATAGTAAAAAATGTGATAGTTACTTCCTTTTTTTGTTGGTTTATCTGGCACTCTAAAATTATTTCATCACATTTTTAACCCAGTTTTTACAACAAGTCGTTCGGTTAATTTTTATACTTCGAGACTCCTAAAAGCTCTTCTAAGAAATTCTACCACATTTACAATACAATTTTTCTTATTTTGCACCACAATAATTAATCCACTTACAGAAATTAGCAACACGAGTGAATGAATGAAATTATGTATTATAATAATTAGATATCACAGACGACAGCGGTACGTAACTACGTTATATGTAACCTTAATGCAATGAAATTAGCTTTCTTACTCATTGAATGAGTCAAACTTAATTAAGTCGCACGAGAATTGAATACAGATGGCGTCTTTGTTTTACTTTTGCTTCGAACAAGAATTGATTCTTCCTGGAATATTTTTCTTAATTAGAATCTGTAGTTAATAAAATCGGAAGCAGTGCTGATCTAAGAAGAATAGCAGCTAGTTCAAAACATCGCATGATTCAGAATCGTCTGCGATTTGTTTTAATTAAACTCTGTTGGTCTTGTTTAGAATTCGAAATTGTTTTAACTACCGAGAGACGTGAGTTGAGTTGTATCCGTTTGACTGCATCTGCAATTAAATGTATTAGTCGGTGTGATCGTGATTGAGAAAAGTAAACGATTGAAAGAGTTGCTTTATTTAAAAAAAAAAAAAACGATAACGTTAAGATTAAAAATGATAGGATTTCTGCAAAATTGCGAATTTTAAATAAGCCTAAATTAATAACAGATGACTACGTTTTAAAAATTGATGCTTATTATTCTCGGAATTAAATTATTACTCAGAAAAAGAAAAAAATACCATCCAAAAGTTTTGATACTTGTAATTAATATGTAAATAATTTCTTTTCTCCGAAATATACATTCGATTGAAAGGAAGCAAAACTTTTAAAAATGCGATCGTAAATTTAAAATAGTGTTTTCTCATATCTTGCATTCCTACCGAATATTTTCTCTTTTTCCAAAATACTTAATATTCTCTAAAGATTAATTACATTTAATTTAATTTAGAAAAATATTTAATATTTGTGAATTATATATATATAACACGAAAATATAAATTTTTTTCTATAAAAAGGCCTTCTCAAGGAAATCAACGTTACATTTTTATACTAAAATTGCCATTTATTAATGTAGAGAGACAAATATGCAGTATTAAATTGCAAGTTAATTACAAAATATTCTGATCATATTTTATTGGAAGACTTTACCCTTTGCATATATTCATTACTAGCTGATACCAGCCCGCTTCGCTGGGAAGACGATAATGTTATATTTCAGAGCCTATATGTAAAATACCAAGAAAATTTTCAAGTTTTAAACGATAATGATAATCTAAATTTAAAATTTTAAAAAATTAGAAAAAGTCACCATATATATATATATATATATATATATA
>BMAW01111768.1:0-29731 GCA_019974015.1 Nephila pilipes
CGTGTGCTTTGGTCAGTTACGTATTGCTTTATTGATTACTTTATTTCATATTAAGAACATAGTGTTTTTGTTTATGTTGACGATTTTCGGATTAATTTCTTGTGTATTCAAGAAATTGTTTGATAAATATTTTTGCAAATTGAAATAAAAATGTATACCAAAATATACATTAATAGTTTAAATAATTTTTGATCATCTTATTTTAGCTTATTCGTGCCAGTCAATCATCATAATATAAATACCTTATATTACAAGTCCCTTTGCAACATTGGTAAGAAATAAAAAATGTAATTATTGGACAAATTACTAAAGTACGCTGGTATATGATCTAATAAAGATATTATCAGAACCTTGCACTAGTGTGAGTGAGTAACTGTAGTTTTCAATAGCGCAAAACCCAAGTGAGTTACACTTCCCGCAAACATTTGTTCAATCAATTAAAATACATTTTAAACATGAAATTGATTCGTAGTGATGAAAGTTAAGGTAAGGCTTCAGGCAGTTGTGCAAACTGTGTTAAAGCAAATAGATTATGCTGGGGGTTCCCCGCTGTGAATAGTTTAAAACTGGTGAATGATAAAAATTAAGCGATGATCAACTCCCGGAAAGTCAATTACCCAAATGTGATGAATCAGCCAGGACATGGCAGGAGCACTCAGAACACCCTCCCACCAAATAAGAGATGTCTGTGGATAAATCAAAATATGTCCAATGCGAGGCAGAGTCAATCAGCATCTGCTCTTTGCATTAGGAACAACAGGCCACTCTCCAGTCAGCTTTACTGGAAGTGCAACATTAGATTGGAGACTCAATTCCTGCCATGTCAAATGAATAATCTTTAAACTCTTAAACGTCTTATGTCATCTGGTATAGGACTGTATTACAGCTTCATAATTTTAACAAATTTAATAATATATTAACTCTTGATATACCTTTGTATAAACTATGTCTGCAATCTCATAAACACAATAGGTGGCAACGATTGTTCAGATATTAATGTTTAGGACACTCTATGCTGTCAGTATATACAATGAACTTTGAGCTTTAGTTTCTCGACTAATCTATGAGGTCACAGTGATGGCGACAACACTCGTAGCCAGCTAACACCACCGGGAGCTCAGGCCCTTCTACAATTATCATTGACTCATAGCGTTCGCTAATTAGGCAGCTATGAAGAAAATACCTCTGAGAAACATGGGACATTGCTGGATTTGCTGTATAAAGCAAAAGGGTTGTAATGATAAAATCTTGGCATTCAAGGAGAAACTATAAGCTAATAATCCTTTACCAAGTCTTTGGGCTTGAGTTCCTCGTGATGTTTTCACTTGCTTCGCAGAAAGGACGATGAAGGAGGAGAGGAAGCAAGCTTGAAATCACATATGGCGGAGAGCTGAATGTGTTACTAACAATCAGTGGATGCGAGGAATAATTTTGAAATGATATGCGGCAACAGTTCCAGGCTGCAAGCCAATCAGCTGGTTCAGCACTGAGACTCTTGGGTGACTTACCGAAACACCATCAGCAGATTCTACATCATGGTGAACCAACCGGGTCAAGTTTCCGCAAGGTAGTTTTACAAGCAGATCCGTAGACGATACATCCGTAGTCGATCCGGGACAGAATAACCGACTAATACACTCGGAGTAAAGAAATTCGATCCGCTCCCCAAGAGGTGTTGGACAACACCTTCAAGATGTTGAGGGATTTCTCACACTTATTCCGCAGATGTAAAATGAAGGGGAAGATGCGAAAGGAAAGTGAGTTTGCGGTCGAAAATTACTCCGAGGAAGCGGACGTCAGAGACGACGGGAATAGATGTGCCACGGATAATAATCCATGAACTGACGGTTGAAGAGGAGATAGTATGGGGGATAGATGACAAATAAAAAGATTGCGGCTCAAAATGCTCTCTAGAGGAACTCCTTCAAATTGAGTAAAAGATGAGGACAAAACATTACCAACCCTCTTTATACCTTGTGATTTAAATGATCTAGAGGATAGAAACATTTTAATAAAAAGAGGCATATTGCCTCTCAGACCATAATCGTGTAAAGTGCTCAGTATTCCATAGCGCCAAGTACGGTCATATGACTTTTCGATATGAAAGAAAATAGAAACCAAATGATTCCTCCATACGAAAGCAGTACGAATCTGACTTTCGAGTAGAAGGATGTTATCTACTGTGGATCTACCTTTATGCAACGGAGGAATGCATAGATTCTTTTCCAATTGATAAACGGGACGGGCATTGACCATACGTTCAAGAGTCTTACAAAGGAAACTCGTCAGAGCGATAGGTCGATAACTTTTTGGATCCTTACCAAAGAACCCTTCAGGATAGGAATAACGATTACTTCCTGCTACTGGTTAGGAAACACATGCTCCTTCCATATTCGGTTGAATAGGTAAAGGAGACTGACAAGTGAATCCTCACTCAAGTGGCGAAGCATATCGCAGATTATATCATCAGAGCCTGGACTGGTATTGAGAGTTAAGGAAAGAGCCTTTCTCAATTCCTTCATGTCAAAGTCACAGTTATTAAGGAGTGGTTGCCGACACATGAAGTTGATAGGTGTCTGCTCAGTACAATTCTTAGTCGCTAAGAATTTAGCGCTGTATGAATTGGAGCTTGACACACTAGCAAAAGAGTGGCCAATGACAATGGCCACTTCGACAGGTGAAGAATGCACAGCATTTTCATTTTCCAGTATCAGGATGGAAAATTCCCGATACAGGGAGTTCGCAACTTTTACCTTTCTCCATAACTGTTGACTTGTCGAAGACGATGTGATGGAAGAGACATAACTGATCCAAGATTCTCTCTGGCTTTGACGTCTTACTCTCCGAGCAAACGCCCTTGCCCTCTTAAACGCTATGAGGTTTTCGGTTGTGGGATATCGTCTGAAGATACCCCACAATTTCTTTTGTTCCCTGTAGGATGTTTGACAATCCTTATTCCACCATGTTTTACTCATCTTCCTCTGTGAATTTCCACTCTTCGGTATCGCTGCATCAACAGGTCCACGATAGAGGCAGTGACATGTCGTACAGAGTTATCAACATCTCGATCTTGAACCATTGTCCCGGTAATAACCGCTAGCCGTGTGAATAAATCCCAATCTGCCCGGTTGAAGTGGTAAGTGGGAGGACGTAATCGTACACCACTACCATGAACCTGGGAGATTAGGAGAGGAAAATGATCACTATTGTGTAAATCATTTACAACCTCTAAAATCAACGACGGTAGCAGTGTCGGTGAACAAATGGCTAGTCAAGGCAATGAAATGTCCTAGTGGGAGCATCGAAATACGTTTTCTCGTCGGTGTTCAGCAGACAGAGACTGTGATCAGAGATCAATCGCTCGATCTGCCGACCACGAGAATTTGTACCATCATATCCCCACTAAGGACTGATTAAAGTCACTTAGAAGTACGAAGGGAGCAGGTAACTGATCGACTAGTTTGTCTAAATCCGTTTGTGACACAACATCGTTATGTGGCAGGTAAATGCAGCCGACTGTGATTAAAGTGCGAGTATGAATTCGAACAGCCACAGCCTGCAACGATGTAGTCAGTGTAACGACATTATGAGGGTAGTGAAGAGCAACACAGACAGGTTGGTGCGTAGATATAATGGATTTGAGATCCTCTAGTCTGGGTCGTAAACCGCGGCAGTTCCAGGAAACAAAAAAAAACATTAAATGGTCGCACTGGAAATGGAAGGTCCCGTTTCCAGGACCCCCAATGGAGTCATAATCTTCGGGCGATTTGTGTAAAACAACCGCATCCCCGTCAATGACTCGAGTTTTTTTGCGAGGAATGCTGTTCTTCGTGGCAAGTTTTAATTGTTATCTCTGCAAAGTTTTTGACCTGGCCAACGGCCTAGCCTGATTAGCCTTAGCAGAGGAAGGGGTCTTAAGAACATTTATTTTTTTCGTTTGTTGTGATGTTTTAGCCTTATCAGATGATGGGCTTTTAAGAACATTTACTTTTTTTTCTTTTGTTGTGGTGTCTTAGTGGTAGGTTGTATGACAGTAAGAGGTTCCGGAAATTGAGTGGATTTAGAAGCTTTCTTTGTTTGGGTGGCCGTAGCGTAGCTGATTCCCTGTACACGGCAAGCCTCGGGATACGACAAATTCTACAGCGTCTTCACCGTAATAATTTATTTTTCCTCTGCCCATTTAGGGCGAGAACGAGAGTATGTAGGGTGGTTTCTCTGGCAATTGACGCACTTTTCTGCAGCGTTACAGGAAGCACTATCGTGCCCTGATGCTGTACAGTGAGCGCAAGTCAATTGTCCCCTACAAGCGTTCTTGGAATGGCCATATCGCTGACAATTGAAACACCTCAGAGGATTTGGAATGTATGGTCGGACGGAGAGTCGAAGATATGCGGCCTGAATAGTCTGTGGCAGGGTAGGATTCCAGAAGGTCAAGATGAGGTGCTTAGTATTAAGCACATTACCATCTCCCCTAATCGTTATCCTCCGTACACCACAAACTTGATGGTCTTGGAAATTCTTCGAAATCTCCGCTTCCGACACATTCACTAAATCAATTGAGGATACGACGCCGCGGGAATAGTTCAAATTTCTATGCGGTAAAGTGATCACAGGATAAGGTCCCAAGGTCTTCATATTCAAAACAAGTTCTGCTTGTTTTGAATTGTTGACTTCAATTAAGAGGTCACGAATGAAGCTTCTTTAAATTTTTAACGGTTCCTAACATCCTCTGAATTCCTTTTTGAATTAAAAAGGGCGATATTTGAGCAAAAGTTCCAGATTCTCTTTTTATTAAGAAAAAACGCAAATTTGAATTGTTACACATGTCTGCAGATTAAATGTTCTTTTTCATTACTATTCGAATTATGGCGTTCAGCACGGTCAGCCCATGTTTCAACATTTGGTAAAGATTTTTTAATAGCTTCGGAGCCAAAAACAATTTACCTTGAGTTGTATCCATAGTGCCTGAGAAAAAACACACGGATTGACTTCAAGTTCGATCGGGGCCCCCGCCAGACTCCGTCTCCCCACCCTTTCCTAACGTGGAAACGAGTAACCGATGGAGAATTCTTCAAAGCCGGACAACGTGAACCGCCCCCATTTCGTGCCCAGGCAGAGGCACAGTCCAAGGCCGAAGCCAAGGAGGATTTCTCGAAATGGGAGGTCACATCATCCAGCTATCCGCAACCAAGGCTCTCGACCTCTGGGAACATTTTTAGAATCACATTCCGAAACTGTTACCGACGGTGTACGCAACTCTTCTCCAGCTGACCTTTCCTCAACCAGGGCCTGTTACAAACATGCCCAAGCGGTTTCCCAATAGGTACCTCCGCTTGAGAAGTAGTAGGGCCCCGTAATGCCAGAGCTAGGCACGCAGGAGATCGGCCTTTTAGTGTGTTAGTATAGATACCACAAATATTTTTTTATTTTTAAATATTTTTTTTTGTAACACAAAAGTTAGAACACACACAAAAATGAAAAACACTAGGTTAGAATAAACTGTTTTCCGCTGGATATCAAAAAATATCAAGCAGACCCCCCCTTACCAAACAAAACATATGTAAAAGAAAAAAAAAGGGGGGGGGAGGAGAAGGAGAAAAAAAAGATCACTGAGGTACCTCGGGGTCGCGATGCCCGTACTCATCAGAAGATGAGCTCCCTGAGGGGCATTTCCTGAAGAAATGGTTACATGAATGAACTTCGTTATCAAGGTCACTAACGAAATCATGGCCAAGTCACTATATCGTCGCTAATTTAAGGTACTCATGGGCGAAATGGATAGTGGCAACAAAGATTTATATTTTTACTCAATAAGGTTCGTTAGTTTTCCGGAGGAAGCGTTATGAAGCATTTTGCTTGAAGTATAAAAGAAATAAAATTGTTCATAAGCAAAAAAAAAAAAAAAAGCATTAAAACATCAGGAATTGGAAACAACACATGTATACAATTTTTTTTTCTTTTATATTCAACTTTAATTCATATCTTAACGCTTTCAGTGTATTGTTACAAGGAAAAGTAAAGTGCTTCTGAAATAAACTACAAGCTTTCGCCGATAACAGAGAGAAAGGTTGTTTGATTGGTTTTATTGAAGTCGCACTAGAAGCAAAACGAGGGTCATTGGCAACGGTCCTCATAATTTTGAACCTCGGTTAAGTGCCGAAGACGATATCTGAGCTGTCACCCTCTCTCCTTACTTTCAAACCACGCCAACGGGAGAACTGTGAGTCTCGACAGATTTAACATTCATTAGCCCCGGCTACACGCTGGGTCCTTAGTGTCATCAAGGCTCGAACCCACGACTTGACGAAATCCGCCGGCCGCAACCATAACCCCTAGGTTACGTGGTCATAGAAAGAGGTGAATTACTTCATTTCAAGTGTTTAAAACAGTATTATTGCAACGAAAAAAAAAGGTTATTATGATACGAATTTTTTCAGCATGTTATATATTATTACGTATTATATATGTATGTATTAGGAAAAATAAAGAACAGAGAGTAATGATGAACAACTCCACAGATATGAGCACTTCCGGCCCTCCGATATATTTTTATTACACAAGACGCATCCAAGACCAGGTGTTCATTTTAAAATTCCTAATTTCATTATTTATGGAAATGATAGAATTATCCAAATTCTTATAGGAGAAAGAACAGCTTTGAGATAAGAAACTCTATAATTCATCATCACATCCCAATATCTTCTCTTGGAGTGAAAGAAGCAACAATTTTTGCTTTGATACCTCTGAAAGAAGACATCATAACTATTTCCTCAATTTATGTCCCACTCGCTTCCAGTGCTATTGCCACTATTATGACCTAGAAACAATTGCTTCATTTGGGAGATGTTTCCATTATTTGCAAAGATTTTAATGCCAACCATATTTGCTGGAGATGTAATAATAATAAAAAAGAAATAAGGATCAAACAGTTTTCAGAACAACATGACTTCAACATCAAAGCCTCAGTCACACCAACACGCTTCGGCTGTAACTCCGCCACTCCAATAGATTTCGCCTTAATCCAGAATTTCCAATGGCCAAATGACATTTCTTCATTCTCCAAATTCACATTAGACCACAAAATGATTTTTTTTTTGTTATTGGCTTATTATTTTTGTTACTTTCTTAGTTGGCTCAGAAGTTTAACACAACTGTTTACAGATTAAATTTTCTCAAAAGCAATAGATGTAACTTTAACTAAAGGTTTAAAAATCAATTCTACATATTTTCTTGTATAATCAATTAAATATCCGGTTAGTAAAAATTTCAAACAGATATATATATATATATAGTGAGAGAGAGAGGTAATAAATTAAATAACACATAATACATAAGTAAATAAATTAATGGTAAATAGAGCAAGTTAAAATGTTTTATTGCTTTTTATTGTGCTAATTTATAATAATGTCTTACAGCAGAAATATTAGCCAAATATCACAGACTTAATTTTCTCTAGGATTCCTTTCTTTTCCTTTTTTTCTTTACCAGCAAATTCAACTGTCTTTTCTAAAAATACACATATTTAAGATTGCTTTACAATTCATAACAAATACTTTCATCATAAAAAATTTAGAAATTAATAAAAATGGTTATAATACTCTGTCAGTTATAATGTGTGTGTACAAACACAAAAAAAATTTATCTAATGAAACTTTGCTCAAAATTTATTTCAAATTTAATGTTCACTATCTAAGCCATATTTATTCATTACAAGGTAAGTAGTAAAATTGTAAGTCAAATGAGGCCCCATTTTACCAATAGATGGAATTGAAATTATATTTCAGCAAGTCACTGGTTGGTAGATTTTATTGGTGCAAGGGATACATTTGATTAAACACTTCTTATTAATTAGTATAACTAACAGTATCATGAAAATAATTGCTATAAATGTATCAGATCCAGCAGTAAGGTAAAGGTAGGAAGAAAATGGTAAGTAATTGGTTGCACAAGAGTCAAAAACCGAGAATGATCTCTAGAACATCAAGGGGATGCATCACCCACTAAAGACAGCAAACCCCACAACAACAAAAAGGTGATATCACTCAGAGACTTTTTGCCCACGAATTCAATATTTAACTAAAAAGGTAAGCTTCTGAAGGAGTTTAACAAGATATGGGAGTATAAAAAAAAGGAGGCAGAGTAACAACTTTGTTCTTCCTGTTAACATCTGATTTTGAATTTAAGAAATAAAAAATAAGAAATGATTCAGAAATTGAACAAAAATTAAGCTCTTTTTTTAAAGTTTGACACATTATTTATTAAATGCAGAAATTAAAGGAGAAAAGGGTTTAAAAGCAATACCTCTGAATAGTTTAAAAAAATATTCAATTTATAATTATACAGAATTTATTATTTTTTTCTGGCTTTTAAAAGATGATTTTCATGTGTCCACTTGTTAAAGAGATAATTATAAATTAAAACAAATTATACAGAACAATTCACAATTAATGAAATTAAATTAAATGAAAATTGAAATTGTGATAAAAAGCAAATTAAGTAAAAATTATTAGTAAATTAAGTGAAATTTTAATTTAATATGATAAAAATGTGAGTCTGCCTTGAAAATGACAAAGATGATAATGAACTTAGCATAAAAGAATCAATGTTTACTTTTTTCTGAAAAAGAATCTAATTTAGAATTTTGATATTTAATATTAAATCATATATATTATAGGAAATATCAATTAAAAATAATCTTAGTCCATTTTAGAGCTTTATAATATCTGACACATATCAGTTACTCCAGTGGAAAATTAAAATTAGGTTTTATCAATGGAAATTGTAAAACAAAAAGCATTTAATAAGGTAATTTAAGGAGAAATAACTTTGGGGTCATTGCTTTGCATCTCTGGGTTCACTTCATATATTATTACTTTTTAAAAGTATTTAAAAATCAATAAAAATATTTATAGTAGTAAATATAAAGGAATATGTGAAATCATGTATTATTCTATAAATTTACATTTTTAATTAATTTCTATTCTTTTACATAAATATAAAATATTGAAGCTTTTCCTATAAAATTACCCTTAACTAAAATCAAAACCATTTTAAATGATGTAAGAAATAAGAAAATTAACTATCTGTGAAGAATAAAACAAATAGTTTAAAATTGACAATTTCTTCTGAGGTTATTGCATTAGCATGAAATTTTTTAACTACTATCTTCATTTTACTAAATTTTAATACAATTATTCAAATACACTGAAGTTGTCTGCAGATTTAAATGAAATTATTGAAGTTGTTTATAAAAGAATGTGGAACAGATTGCAGGAAGACATGAGGAATTAGTTAAATATTAAAAGAAAAATTAATACTTTAGAGCAAAACCCCAGGAAAAATATTAAATACATCACATAAAATTAGAGAATAATATTAATGATGAATTACATTTAAATTACTGAACTTATCACAACAGTGAGAAAAGATAGTTATAGAGTAAGACAAACACATAAAAATCACAACAACCATTTTCAATGCAAACCAATAATGGACATCTATCTTCTAAGAAAACTTATTTTCTTATATATTACATAAAATATTAATATTGATAATAAAATCTGAAATAATAGATAACATTTAAAAATGATAGAAAAAAATTTGTTCATTATTTATTACTTTTAGAGGATGAAATGCCTTGAATACTGCCTGGCGTATTTTTTTCTAACTCTGCATATGCTTTAATTAAATCATATTGAACTCCTGAAAGGTTTCTAAATAATGAGAACAAAATATTTTTAATTAATTTAGCACAAAGCAACATGAATCAATTATAATCATTTTCTAAATTGTACCAGTAATTCAAAAAGTGAATTTACAAAAATTAAGGAAAATAATAATAATAATAATAATAATAAAACAAATAACTAGTCAATAGAATTGAAAGAGAATAATTTGTTTAACATTTTTTTTTTTTTAAAACTATGAACTAATAATAAGAGCTATTTTCCACACTGCCTCAATGGAAAGTACCTCAATTTGTTGGCACATTTAAATCTGTAATTATGACACATCTTTATGATTAATTAAAACCTACTTAAAAAAAAAAAGAACTACCACAGGAACTATTAATAAATTAAATGTTATTAAAATCTGTTTTGTGAGTTGCAGACTCATTTAAAATTAAAAATTCTTACACTATTGAAATATGACTTCAAATATTGGTAAATATTATATTTACTATCAGAGAAAACGATTTCAAACCTTTTTAATAAACTGAGATTTCTAGTGATTCAAATTCTTTTTAGAATTTTTAATAACTCATGAACTTTAACAGGTAATTCTCTCTTATCAAATGCATTTACAATTTTGATGTTGACATATTTGAACTTTTAATTGGTTGGTTGATTGATTGATTTTATTAATGTCCCACTAGATGCAACATGAGGCATTAACGATGGACCTCATAATTTTGAACCTCAGTCAAGTGACAAGGATGACACCCGAACTGGCACTTCCCTCACCTAACTTCCACACCATGCCAATGGGAGGACTATGAGCTTTGACAAATTTAATGTGCATCCACCTCAGTGGATCTTTCGTGGCATCAATGCTCGAATTTATGAAAACGGCTGGCTGCAAGACCGCTAGGCTATGGCGGCTACTTTGCTATCTCGGCTGGCCGGGAGTCTGTGACCATGATTTTCAGTTACTGCAGCCACACTTTTAATTGGTTATAATTAAGAAATCATAAATTAACATCAGAATGAGGAAGAAAATTAATTTTAAAAGCTAAGTTTCTATAAAAAACTCAATAACATTTATATGACCTTGAATGATTTTCATTTTATATACATATCTCTGGTTCAAAAAGATAGATCATAATAATATAGCTTACCCAGCTTGATACTCAGCGAATATAAATAATGTAATCTTTACTATGTTTCAAAATTCTCATTATCAGTTATCAATTTTATTTAACAAATTAGCCACAGCTATAGCAACTAATGTAAAAAAATTCATCAGTAGATAATAATTAGAAATGGAAAATAATACTACTTTATCATTAATTTACTTTTTAACTAAAAATATTTCATATTAAAACATTTTACTAGGTAATACATTATACATGGCAATTAAGAGAAACAATGATATATGTGTAATGATTCAAATACATACTGAGGAATATCAATTTTGATATGAACATAATGATCTCCATGACCAAAGCCTGAAGATCTTTTAATTCCTTTGCCAGAAAATCGGAAGACTTTATGCGATTGTGTTCCAGGAGGAATCTAAAGAAAATGAAATATTTTAAGAAATATTCAAAAATATATAAGTTCCATATTATTATTAGCAATAATCAAACTAAAAGAGTATAACAACTGATTTGCATAAATTTGAGATACAAATTTAAATAAGTAAGTGACAAATCTACTAGTTTTTTGACAAATCAAAAATGTTTCATAAGAGTTTAATATACTTCAAATTTTTCAACCATAAAATGCATCCCAAATTTACAGAAGGATTTTTAGAAGAAAGCTTAATGTTTGTATCTTATGTTACCTTCCGACTACAAACTCAAATTTCAAATAAATTTCCTATGCAGAGAAGTACCTTATGGCCCAAAAAATAGGGCTTATAGTTACTTTTCCCATAACATGAAAATTAAAATATCAATGATAAGCAAAAATAAAATAAGGTTTGAATAAAAAGAAACTAAATAATATATCCAATACAAAAATTCAAATAATTATTCCAGTCATACTAACAATTAATAAAATATCTAAGTACAGAAAGGGTTATTTTTTTAAAAATTAGGTCCTTTTATTAAAGACAGTGAGAATGTTGCATGATTCACACAGTTCGCAAGTGTGTTTGCTCACAACATCCTTTTGTGCATGTTTAAATGCTATTTGCAACCATATTGTCTGTCTGTAGAAATTTATACTGTTTGAGAAAACTGAGTTGCCACCAAATTCAATTTTTGAGTACAAGAAACTTGACAGCAGTAGAAATTCCCCATCATATTTGTGAAGTTTACAGAGATAATGCTATGAGAGACAGTAAAGTTCCAAAGTGGGGTGAATGCTTTTGAAAAAACACAAGATCTAGTAAAGTCTTTTCGATGGGAATTACATTACAGTCCAGACCTTGCACCCAATGATTTTCCTTTCTTTCAAATACAGTCATGGAACGGACTTCTTCACAGGTTGCACATTCAGGATTCAAAAGTTTATTGAATAGCATGATGAATATATAAGCAAAAATGGCAATTATATACAAAAGTAGATAAAAGTATGTGAAATATGGAAAAAATAATATTTTAATAATATTTACAACATTTTTTTTCTTATTAAAAATGAACCCTATTTAAAAAATCTCTCTCTTTCACATACACATGCATGCACGCACGCACCCACCCACACAAGCAGGGATCTGGATATCCTTTTGAACATAGAAAAAATTATAGAATCTTTTTCTCAGAACCTAAAGATTTTTAACTATCACTATTTTTTCTATTAAATAGAAGCAACAAATTTTTTTTACATAATTTTGAAAATGAATTTTTTATTATGTAATATTTAAGATAGTTAGTTCATTATTTTTAATACAAGAATTGAAAAATTTGTAATAATTTCCCCCTGCAATAGAATGATGATATGCAAGATTAATAAATTAATATTGGAATAATATTATTTTATAAAAATAATAAAATAGATGTTTTTGATAAACCTTTAATTCCAAATCCTCTTTAAGACCTTGTATTTTTGCATCACCGCCTAAAACTGCTTGTGAAATACTTATGATTGCATCTGTGTGTACATCTGATCCATCTCTTCTAAAATACTTGCTCTCTAAAACCTAAAAGTAAAATGATTTTAAAGTTTTTCCCAAAATAAATTTGAAACATTTTTTCATGTATAACACTAATAATACAGTTTAATAAGCTTAAATTTACTTTAATATTTATTCCAATAATTGTGGGTTGGTTATTAAAATAAATATTAAGGGAAAATATGCAATATTTGCTTTAAACAAAGATTCAAAAATTAATGGATTCGGTAATCAATATAAGAATAAAATTCATTTAATTAATGCCTATATTTAGAAGAGGCAATCATATAATGAATAACAGGATAGAAAAAATCATAAAAAAAGGAAAAGAAAGAAAAATCTCAAAATTATCAATGCTTCCTTTATCAAGGGATCAAAATAGACGGACTGAATGAAATACGTTAACGCATGTTTATTCGGGTTAAGTGCAATATAATCACTTAACAGGAATAATTTAAAGAATTGAGAGGCAATATTAAAGGATGTGATTCATCTTGTTCATAAATTAAGTTAACGTAGCTCGGAGAACAAAATAAATTATTTTGAAAGCACATGATCAGAAATTGCATTTTTTACAACAATTGACAATTCAACAATCAGAATCTAGATATATGTTCAGAACATATTTACAATGCAGTTAGAGAAACAAGCCTAATTTAGTACATATAATTGTGGCTTAATCATGTAATCCATAGATTTTTTCTACAAACTTTACTAAGAGGTTATGCTGTTTACTCTAAATAGCAAATAAATTACCTAGGCACTAAGCTTAGGAAGTTTTTAATTAAAATGACAATGACCCCACTTCAAAGAAGTAATGAAATTCTAAAGGCAATGATATTAGCTTAGTTCACATTATGAATTTAATAATAAGAAAAAATCGCAGGATAATCATAAATATGATTTAAGTAAATAACAACATTTTATGCAAAAAAATTATTTAAATCATCCAGTAAGGAATACACAAGTTCTACTGTAAAGATTCCAAGAAGTAATGATACTCATAACAAAAGTAAATAATGAAATTTCAAAAAGCTTTTGTTCCCCTTTTGAAGAGTGATTATGATTAAAATATAATTTTTTTAATTTTGAAATAATGAATTATGTCTAATGAAATTTAAGTACAACTTTTAAATTTTGGTCAAAGGAAATAAATATTTTGTTACTAAAAATATTAATAAATATGACTATTTATATACTAAATTTGAACATCATGCCACATCATTTCTATTAAATAAAATATTTTAAAAACCTTACCAATCTTTACATAACATGAGAAGATTATCTGAACATATAAAACATCAAAACATACTTATGTGGACTGTTTAATACATGAAAATAAATACAATTTTAATACATTAATCAAAAAGGCAAACATTCTGTTAAAAGCTAAAATAAAATTTAGTTCAAATAAGAAAATAAGTTTTTAAGAAATGATTACACATAATTGATATTGTACAAAGTAAAACATTGAAATTGTTAGTCAGATAAAATTAACATAAGAAATTAAGATTTTTTTATCAATAAAAGTAAAAGATTTCAATTTTATTCATTTACATTTCATGAAAATATAAACTAATATCAAATTAGGAAAAAAATGGTACTATATTTTAAAGCAAAATAAAAAAATGAAAAGGAAAAAACAGTAGCTAATTAATATATACCCTAAATGTAATTAGCATTTCTTGATTGTTAACTTGCATTCGTGCAGTTTGACCATCTTCTACACCTTAAAGTAAAATAAAAAATATTTGAAATAATAATCAAAAAGTCAAATATATATTATCGTTGGATTTAAAGACTGTACAGTATACAATAACTGAAAAAAAGATTATTAAAAATAAAGAAAATATTAGAAAAATGAATATATGTATTTTTCATTCTATATAAGAAGAATACTTTCATTTCAAATGTACATAATTCTAAATTTACAAAAAGACTAAAGAATTTTTAAGACACCTAAGAGGAACATATTCATTTTAACTAAATTTTAGAGAGTAATTTAACTAAAATAATACTGAACATAACAAATTATACAGTTAAACATGTACAAAAACTAATTTGTTACAATTCAATTATTATGAATAAAAAATCAAATTACAAAGATACATGCATTGTTATGTTTCTATATATGTTTTATAGGTAATAAAAATATGAGGAATAATACTTTTAAAAACAGGAAAACTATTTTTTTCTGAATACATATAACATATATAAAGCAAGAACTTAGAAAAATATGAGTTAGCTTATTCTTCCACTTAGGAATTATTATACTTTCATATCTAACAAACATCTCCAACATAAAAAGCAACTTTAAAATGAAATTAAAATACAGAAAAATTTAATGTAAATGTTTAGAGACAAAAAGAATTTAAATATATATAACTGTGCAAACATTTAAAACATTACAAAATTTTAAATGAAATACAAAGATATAAAGTTTAGTACTGTAAAGAAATTTACAAATTAAAAAAAAAAATAATAATAATAATAAATTACAGCATACATCAAAATTATTTTTACCTGGAGGTACATTAACTAATATGGCTTTTCGTTGAACAGTAGAGCCTTTACCACCACATTGTAAACAAGGATATTTGTTAAACATTCCTGTACCATGGCACTTACGGCAAGTTTGTTTTATTATAAAAGGACCACTTGATACAGTTTCCTATTTTAATTTAAAAAGAATTTTATTTACAATACTGTATTATATATATAAGCATGTGCATATAGCATAGGCCAAAGATACATGAAATCTGGTACACTGAAACAATGGGTGATGATGGTGTGCCCATGGAAGAATTTTATTATTTTTTTTAGAATTCACTTTTGTATTTAATATTCAATGTTGAAGCAATTTTTAGATTTTTTAAAAAAAACTTTGGGGCCTGGTTCTTAAATGAAAGATTAAGGGATTAATGATACTTGACCCTCCCTGAGATCTGAGTTTATTTTTAAAAGTTTTATTTTATTTTAGACACGTAAAATCAGAAAAAGCTTGATGCTTAGCTACCAAGACAGTTTTCCTAAATACTGTCTTTTGTTTTCTCCAAAGTATTACATCTTGTGGTTTTTTAGACAATTCCGCTTTCCTTTTTACACGATCTCTCTTTGCTTTAACCTCTTTAAATTCAGTTGATCAAAAACATTTATAAGTGTCTACTTTACCTCTTGGAACAGTGCATTTTGCACAAGTTAAGATAGTCTTATTTATCTCAGAAAATATTTGGCTAGGATGGAAACAAAAGTTAAAATTCTTCATCTGCATTTTTTCTTCGGTTAGCTCTCTGAAGATCCTCCAAGTGGCTTTTTTAAAATTCCACGACATCTTTTGAGGGACTTTTGGCTTTTTACATTCGCTTCCCAGTAAAACAATTAAAGCAATAATTTGCCTATGTCCAGAGCCTGGGTCTTTAATAACCCTTCTTTTTGAATAGATGCTCAGATCAGAAGAAACACAGAGCAAATCAGGATTGCTACCATTGTAGTGTAAGTAGGTGGATCAGATGCATCAAAAATAATCTCGAGAGAGCTTGAATTTAGGAGGTCCTCGAATTCCCTACCAGAAGAATTCGAATCATCATACCCTCACCGCAAAGAGTGGGTATTCATATCCCCAATGACAATAATCTTTTGTTCTATAGTTAGCACAGACAGATTGGGCTTACTTGCTGGAGGAATATAGAGTGCACAGATTTTAAAATGATGATGCTTTTTCCATACTTCTATTCTAATGATTTCGCTTTTGTCTTCAGACTCTTCCATTTTTTTGCATATCTCAAAATTTGGGAAGAATGTAGAGCAAATAACCTGGGAAGGAAAAATATCTGAGAGTCTCATTTGTAAGGTTTGCCTCCATAATGGCAAAGATTTCAATATTGTTATCTGAGAGTGTATTAATTACATCCAATTTTCTTCGATTGGGACAAGCCACCAGCATTCCATTGCAATACATTCAGACTAACTGAGCAGCGGTTTACATAAAAAATCCTTGAGAACCTGCCTGAATTGTAGACCATTTTGCCGTATAAACGTTGCCCAGGGTGCAACACATGGAGGTAGATCTACTTTGCATTCCTTCATCCTTTGTCATGTCTTGAAGAGGATGGAAACTCTACATAATCAGTCGCTGAGGCTTGTAATCAGAGCAGTTAAATCGACCCCGAATGATTCCCTGTTACTCTTGGCTGACAATAAATCTATTGCCGCTACCATTGAAGAAAAGGCTTTACTTCTATATGAGAAATTTTTAAGAATGGATGAACTTTACTGGATGAATTATCCAAATGGTGTTAGAAATCTGAAAACCCAGAATGGCTTATTTCAATTTGTTCAAAATATCAGGAAAGAATATGAGTTGTCTCATGATATACAAGAAATAACTAAGCAATTAAATCTGCTGGAGATGGTAAGGGTAGAAACAAGTTTGTATCTTGGAGACACTTTGTACAAGAAAGATACATCTTCAGATGTGTTGACATGTTACACCCTTGAAATAATTAATATAAAATACCCAATGACAGAGTGGCTGCATGTTTTTACAGATGGCTCCTTTTTTGACAATTTTATGACTGCAAGGTCTGGAGTTTTCTTGCATTTATTTTCTTTTTATGCTCTAGTGGGAAAATTTAGAACAGCCTTTGATGGGGAGGTGGAAGCCATTCGCATTACACTAAAGCAGTTATTGGTTTTTGAAGTTAAATTTTCAAGAGTGGTTCTTCTCTCTGATTCTCAAGCAGCCATCCTGACCATAAGTTCAAATGGCGCTCCTTCATCGAATGAAATTCTTCAGTGGCGGGATTACTTGCAGATATTGGCCTTAAAGAAGAAACATGTTGTCATCCAGTGGGTACCTGGCCACTGTGAAGTTTATGGGAACAAAAAGGCTGATTTCCTTGCAAGGAAAGGCTCGAGATGGTTGCAGACAAAACGTTCAAAAATATCTTATCATTCTATAAAGCTGTATATCAGACAGATTATGTCACAAAATTTTACGGTGCAACTACTTGGTCGTTTGCAGTCAAAACAGTGGAAAGTGGATGATCTTCTGTCCATTCTCAACGTTCCATGTCGCGAGTCTGTTGCAAAATTTGTTCTTTTGACAGGCCATGACTGTCTAGGAAAACATCTCCATCATAATGGGATTTTTACACATCCAAACTGTCATCTTTGTGATTTGGTGGAGCCAATGAATCAGGCCCACCATCATCATTGCTCATCGCTCTATGGCAGCATATTATATTTAAGGGTTTCAGTTTTTAAAGCTGTTGTTTACTTGCTATTTTGAAATAGGGAATACAATACTAATTATTTGGCCTCTTAGACTCCTCCCAGACTCCATTTCCGCAAAGTGGTCCCCGATCCAAAACAATTGACTACCCATCTGTAAGGAATACAAATTTATTTGAAAAATTGTATCGTAATTATTCCTTACTTAAATTTTAAAAGTTTCTTTAATACTTCATAATTTACTGTAAAGTTATTTGATATGTAAAAAGTTATCTGCTTTTTACGCAGGGGAGCTTTCCGTTGTTAAGGTCTCAATCCTTAAGACCGACAAGGTCCGTTTATAGATCTGGGTTCGGGTCTTAATTCCTTCAAAAAAAAGCGCTGTAGAATAATGAAACTTATTCTTACGTTAATAGATTAATAAATAAATATTCCCTAAAAGGGAAAGGTGTATAAATGTAAGTAGAGTGAAGTATTAATTCAAAAGTCACATTCTCGTTATTTGGCCATGGATCATAATTACTTAATCCATCCACAATATTTAAAACGGAAAGTTAAAAATAAAGTGAAGCTATCCACTAAAGTCAAGTTAATTCAAATCAACCAAGAAATTAAATATATGATATTTCTTTAAATCTTTGTTCTATTAAAACCAGTTTTAAATCGAAAATTGAATTATTTGTTAACTATCTATTTGATTGATATATTATTTTAATTAATGCATTAACACGAATAAAAATATTACAGAAAATAAGATAAAATAGAAGAAAATTTTAGAAGGATTGTGTATATGAGATAGAGAGAGATATTTTTGCTAAGTGGCCTTTTAAGTTTCTGAAACCTTTTCTTCGAAACCTGGCTTTCTTTACAAGTGAACCAGGAAGAAAACATGCTAAATACAGGGTGTTTGATATTGAATGGGACAAAAAGAATAGAGCAGTGTGACTGCCGTAATGGATTTATTCAGTCGAAACAAATTTATTCTACAACTACAATTATACAAGTTTTATTTGGCAACAGGCAAAAATTATCGAATGACGAACTCACCGCTAGAGGCGCTGTTAAACAAAATGTCGTCCATGCAGGAGAAAGCGTACTGCGTTTTCGAATATACCAAAACCTCCTCGGTAACTGTTGTGCGAAGACATTTTCGCACGAAATTTCGTAAAGAACCACCGCATCGGCAAAACATAAGCAGGTGGGTGAAGCAGTTCCAGGATACCAGCTGCTTATGCAAGAACAAAAGCGCAGGACGAAAAGAAACAAAACCCCAAGTGGTTGAAAGAATTCGTTATTCGTTTTTGCGTAGTCTATCAAAATCAACGCGACGTGCAGGTGCAGAACTGGCTGTCCCTCACACAACGGTGTGGCGTGTTTTACGGAAGCGTCTCCAATTCAAGCCGTACAGATATCAGATGGTCCAGACTTTAAAACCTACAGACAAACCGTTGCGTAAGAATTTTTGTGCGAAATTTCAAGAAAAGCTCGACGTGTATTGTTTTGAGACCACACTGGTTTTTACCGATGAAGCCACGTTCCACTTATGTGGCAAAGTTAATCGCCATAATTTGCGATTTTGGGGCACGGAAAATGTCCATGTAACATTAGAACATCAGCGTGATTCTTCCAAGGTGAACGTTTTCTGCGCTTTATCAAACAGTTGTGTTTTTGGTCCATTTTTCTTTGCTGAAAAATCGATTAATGGGGACATTTACCAAGACATGCTGTCTGAGTGGTTGCTCCCCCAGCTGGAGGAAGCTGTTCCTGATTTCATTTTGCAGCAAGATGGTGTTCCCCCACATTGGAATAAAAACGTACGTGAGTTTCCGAACGAACGTCTACCCCATCGCTGGATTGGCCGTGCTGGGCCACAGGATTTGACATGTCTTCATTGGCCGCCGAGATCACCAGATCTAACGCCCTGTGATTTTTTTTCCTCTGGGATTTCGTTAAAGACAAGGTGTTTGTGCGTCCACTTCCTCAGGACTTAGAGGAACTGAAGCAGCGGATAACTGCAGTGTTGAACTCCATCACAGGAGGTATGCTATCACGAGTGTGGCAGGAGCTTGATTACCGTGTAGACATTTGTCGTGTCACCGGAGTGGCACATATTGAACACCTGTAGAAACTTGAATAAATGTAGTTTTGAGGTAAATTTGAATTTTCTAAATATATTAATTACAACGTTCCCAATCATGTTTTCTTTTTGTCCCATTCAATATGAAACACCCTGTAGTTTAAAAATACTCGTAAATTGGATTTCAAAAATATTAGCCGCTTCCTCAATTAAAAGTACAGCAAGAGAAAAATAATTTATTTTCCCATTTCCAAGCGGATGTATTCCTTTAAATGTGCTTACGAGCACTATTCAAACATTTACTATAAAGAGAATGGAAAGGTAATTATATATTCTTTTTTATTAACATGTTCTATTTTAAGTCTTACCCTTTACTATATTCTATTCCTCAGCTTCCCCTCACTTTTTTTTTTATTACGGTAGATTAATTGCAAAAAGAGCCGTGGTAAATACCTGTGGGTCCCCTTCTAATCTAAAGACTAGTTTTCTTTTTAAAAATATGCGTTGGAGAAGAGTAAATTTTAGTTTTTTCGGAGTAACGTATTTTATAACGAAAGAACTAATAGATTTTTTAACTATTCAGATGTCTTAATAAAGATTCAAGGACGCGGCATCCTAGTGCTCATGGACGTGAAGTCGAGGGCAGCGCTTTTTCGTCGAGTAGTGAGTTGAGTACTGATGCCACTAAAGACCCCTCGGGTAGCAGGGATGATGCACGCTTAATTTGTGGATGCTCCAAGATCTCCCGTTAGCATAGTGCGGAAGTTTGGAAAGGGAGATGTAAGTCCAGGTGTCGTCCTCGTCACTTGAGCGAGGCTGAAAATTACGAGGTCCATCACCAATAGTCGTCGTGTTACTTCCAAATCCGAAGTTGATAAAACAATCATTCAATCAGTTACAAAGATATAAAATCTTTAAAATAATCTTCTTTCTTCTTACTTCTTTTTATGTAAATAAGTTTTATCTTAATACAACATGAAACGAAGGTTTCACATGGTAGATTGTTTGAAAATTTGACTTTTATATACAGAAACCGAAGTTGGGCCTGAAATACCTCCATTGCCTCAGCCTAAGATCATAAAACAAAAAAAGGTTACACCAGAAAAAGGAGGATCTGGAATAAATGAACGCCTGTATTTTGTTAGTACTCAAGGTAATTTTAACGATTCATAAAATAATAAACTAGTAAGCACGAAATATATTTATAAAGTAATAGAATATTTAAGTGGTGCTCGGATTCATGCAAGTATCTATACTTAAATTGAATTACCAGACATTTATTTATACGTTGACTGACACAAACACGAACGGACTATACAGTTTAGTTTAGCATAGAAAATGCTCACTAATAAAAATAAAGAGAGCTGCGGCTATTTCCAAAGTCAATGTACCTTGGGAGATGACTTATGTCCACACCGACAGATATGATGATGATGGCTTCCTAAGGGGTGCAAAGTGATTCTTAAAGTCTGGATTATTAGTCTGCAATGTGCAGCGACTCTGTTGGAATTTTTTTTCAATTTGTGAAGAATCGGTATAAGTGGCTGTGTTGCTATTGGATTGCTGCTGTATTGTCTCTTAGAGTAGGAGGCAAAGGGAGGGGGTGTTGAAATAGTCAGAAGGTTTCATCTGATTAAATGTTTAACTGGCTTTTTGAAAAAATTTCGTGAAAAAAAATCAGCGATCAAAACACACACACAAATAGTATTGTGTAAACGTATATAAATTTGAGGATTATGCTCTATCTTATTCTGAATGGGGGAAATAAATTTTCAAACCGAAGGTATCCGGGCATCAAAGTGTCTAAGCTCATAGAACAAAATAAATATTAAAATCCTCTATTTTAAAACTTTTTTACAACGTTTTTCTGAATTCCACTTGGCGTGTGTGTGTATGTGTCATCAAATTTTCGATCTTAATTCTAACTTCCCATCAAGCTAGAGCTTTGAAATTTGGGAAACGTTCGTA
This sequence comes from Nephila pilipes, assembly GCA_019974015.1. Classification (NCBI taxonomy): domain Eukaryota; kingdom Metazoa; phylum Arthropoda; class Arachnida; order Araneae; family Nephilidae; genus Nephila; species Nephila pilipes. Next base: position 22,055 of record BMAW01111768.1, read on the forward strand.
CTCCTAAAATGCAATATTTAGACGTTTGCGACAAGTTTTAACTCATATTTTTTTTAATACGTAGTTGCCCAATCACTTGGCACAATTTGAATGTACAACTTGGCGAAATTTTTTTTTTTTTTTTTTTTTTTTTTTTTTTTGAAGCCCAATGTTGAGATCAACTACAGGATAGTTTAACATTTGTCAAAATACCGCCAAATAATTCCTGTCTCCAAGAGTGGTTTGACTAAACTGTATTCCAACCATTTAATTTACCGGATTAATTAATATTAGTTAGTTTTAACGTTGTTATGTATTTCACTTGGTGTGTGTCTGTATGTATGTGTAACAGTGTGTCATCAAATTGTCTATTGTTAATTTAACCAATTTCCCATCAAGCTAGAGCTCTGAAATTTTGGGAACCGTTCTTATTTGCCTAACAATGCAATATTTAGATATTTGCGACCAGTTTTAACTAATATTTTAATAATTTTTTTTAATAAACTTTGACACCATATAAAAACGTTGTTTTTAAAAACGTTGTTTTTTATTTCGAATTATTTCATATGAAAAAATACAATGATTATATTGATATGCAATTCCATCTAATTTTGTAACTATTGTTTGTTTAAGTATTGCATTCAAAGATTTTTTAATACGTACACAATTACCCTCAGCACATTTTTCTTTTAGTTTTAGAAACTCAAATATACAACTGACAGACCGAATAACAAAAAACAATAGTAACTTTTACAAGCTTTAATGGCCTTATCTCGGAATATCAACTTCCATTTGCCATTTTCTCGATGGCGTCATTTCTTTTAAACCGGTTGCTCATGTTCCAAATCACGTTATAGTTCAGAGTTATTCTGACAAAAAAATATTCTTTGAGTTAAAAATATTGATTTTCTACTGAAATCGAAAAAATCAACCTGTTTTACTCGGTTTTGAACATCTTGCATAGCGTTTTTATTATCCAAAGAATGCTTTATAATCTACAAAAAAAGAAAAGAAAAAAAAAAGATTTTTGAAAATGAATAGAATATGACTTTTTCAAATCTTTTGGTATTTCAGTGGACACCCTATAATCGAGTATAATATATTTTTAACTATATGAAACGAACAACATTTTTTCAAAAGCATTAATTTGCAATACATGTTCTAAAATTTAATTGTCATCATGTATTACATTTAGGTGTTAATTTTTTTTAAAAACTTTCTGTGCAATTAGTTCTTACGTTTTACGATATATCATTCTTCTATCTTTAAAAAAAAAATATTTTTGTAAATAGTGATTGTGAACCTTCCTTTATTCAGCACATTTTATTTAAGAATGTATTCGTCTTTCAGCCGATCAATCCATGAGATGTCTCCCGTTACTAAAACCATTCCACATTACAGATGCTAGGCGCATTAAGAGATTTTTTACTGGGGATCTTAAAGCAGAAGTAAGTTTTTTATTTGTTCAATGATCATTCATCAAAAAAGATGAGATTCCATTAAGTACTTTCACAATTTGCATCGCACCGAGACCAAGTAAGGAATAGCCCAAAAGAAATTATAAATTATGATAAACTATTAATTAATTATTTAATTGATTAACTGTTAACTAATACGCAATTTTTTTCTCTTAATGGGACTGTCTTTTTTTCTGCTTCAGTAATTTCCATTCAGAAATTAATGAAATTTTCGAATTTCGTAAGCTTTTGTTCCAAATCTTCTGAGTTATAAAGGCTTGCGGTTCGTTAATGTTAAATGAGGAACAAACATTTGACGATATAATATTTCGTACATATTACACCAATCAATAGACAAAATTTTCCCAATGCTTAGAAAGTAAGAAAATCGGAATATATATATATAGGATTTTAATTGCTCTCTTACTTTTATGTTTTTTAATAATAAATTCATTGCTTTATTTTATACATACACATACACACACATACACAAACACACACACGTGTGTGTGTGTGTGTGTTTATGCATATATATTATTATTATTAAAGAACGTGAATTATTAAATTTTTGACAGATTGGTGGAGGGATCAAATTTTCTGGAAAAGAAGCTCATTACCTGAGAGCCCAGATCGCTCGAATTTCCGCATCGACTTGTGTGTCTCCAACAAATTATTACGAATTGCCAGGTACCAATTTATTCTTAGTTCTTGTTTACAGAAAATGCTTCATTTCCCTCTCCCCTTTTTCGGCGGCAAAATAACTAAAAAAAAATTATGCCTACTAAGGAACTGAGTTATGTAAGACTAGGAAAAAAAACATTTTAGATGTTAATATGTGCTTAATTTAGAAAAAGGGTTAACAAGATCTTTAAAGAAACATTCCAAAATCTTTAATTTTCTTTATTATATATTTCTTCAGATCATATTGTTTCAAACCTTCAATGACACTTGCCTTCAAAGTCATTCTTTTGTTGAAAAGAGCCATTCACAGAGGTTTTGTCAAATTCCAAGGAAGACTTAAGCAATGACTTCCCAACTTTGGCGACAAATTTGGGAATCATTTGGTGACTTAGGGACAACTTTAGAAACTTTGACATAAAGGTTTTCGAAAGTGCTTAATTTTTTTGATAACGCTGTTGGGAGAGGAGTTATGGAATCATCCTACATTTTGCTTGTGACATCACACTTCAAGCACAGTTATAAATACGTAGAGTCTGAGAGAATCTGAGTATCTGTCGGAGTATTCCTATGAAATGCGGAGTATTACTTTTGAGTTATTAAACTGGTGAGCTGAACACTATTGTAAGTGTTATTACGGTTTTTCCTAGTGATGTGCTACTTGTTTCTATGCAAGCACTGTTTTTCCTGATAGTGCAGTTAATCTGTACAACTTTAGCTACCTGTGCTTCATCATGTTTTGAATACTTGTGAATGAAGTCTCATTCTGCATTATCCTCATTCTTGGACTGTTTTCACTGTACACCCTCAGGACGACTTTTTTTGTAACAATATATTTTCAAATAGTATTTTCGAAAATAGATCAGTACTGCAAAAAATAAAAGTGGTTTTTGAAGAAAATCAAAACTTAAAATTTTGCTGCATTAACTATAATAATTATGAATTGTTTGGAACTGCATTTCTCTTATTCACTAAAATATTTATTAATAGCTTTCTTAATATGTTTTATCATCTATTCATAAGCTACACTCATTATTCTTCTCATTTTATAATCCAGATATATGTTTTTTACAGCGTTATATTATATACATACATATTAATATTCTTCTCCTAAAAACGTTTTTTTTTTCTTCTTTGAAATATATTCCTATAATAGTAAATATACTATGCACTAAAGTATTGCAAAAATACAATAAAAATTTAGCTATATTTAGAACTTTTTATATAGCAGATGAATAAAATTGGAAAACACTATCTTCAAAGCTCTTCTATGTCATGGCATGCGATAGAATGGAAAATATTATGACGGCATCCTATTATCTATCTTGTCCATCATCTTAAATGTTATTTTCATAATAAGATCTTAAATTCAAACACACATGAAGTAAATAAATTAATTAATTTTACCTAAATTATATGCTTATTTAATCTTCTTAAAAGAAAGAGAGCGGGATGATCTCAAAGAGTTTACTTTTGTTATCTACGAGTCCAACAAGTTCCATATTCTTTCAAAGGATGCGCTTACCAGAATAAGAATGCGAGAAGCTCTTGTAATTGCTCTGATAGCTCAGAGTCCTAATTTCACCAAATTCACTCTCCAGAATACTTCCGCGCGCATCACACAAAACACTCTTCATTTTACCGTAATCTTAATTATCACACACACACACACACACATTATCATCTCCTCCCCTCCCCCTTCTCTCATTCTCTCTACACTTCAATTGATTTGGGAGCTGTGCTTTACTTAACTGGGTGTTGAGTAATTTGATTCAAGTAGCATGCAGGAAAAGTCCATAAGGACAGTTGAAAGGAAATATGTCTTATATCGTTACAATATGGAGTTCGAACGGATGAATCTCTCTCATACTGAATGTTACTCGCTTTCTTTGGCAACCTTAGCTCCCTTTGAAAAAAATTAAACCTCTATCAGCATAGGTTGGCAACATTTTTTTTTTTTTGTTGTTGAAATTACCATATCCTATCATCTTAAGGTTCAACGGATCACGTAAGCAAACCCAAAGACATGCAATTCTACTCTTAGAACCACAGCAACTACTACAAAATCAATTTCAAATTATTTTACATTATTAAGTGATATTTGCATAATATTTAAACAAACACTATAACATACAAAAAAGAATAAAATATTTCCATTTATTAATAAATGTATTATAGAACTGGTTATATTTCGTAATATTGCGTTAAACGTAATTGTTTTTTCTGAGATAATAATTCATCATATTGGAGTTTGAAATTAGAACTTTCTATCCATAAAATTGTTTGTAAATAGTCGTCTAACAATTATAATGCGATTTTATGTACTTCATTTTCGAAAATATCCTTCAACGCATTGGTAAATACTCCCAAATACAGATATAAATCCCAGAGCATATGGATTTCATTTGCCGCATTTAGATTCCAAAAGATATTTATAGAATTGGGTAAAAACTATTTTTTTTTTCAAATATCATTGTTGGTATAACACCTCGTTTTGCTGATCATTTACTTCCAACTGAAGGTCTGACGGAAGATACTCAAACGGATCATGAAATTTGGGAATGTCTTTAGCACAAGATTAAAAAAAAAAACACTCCTGTAATTTTTCTTGTAAATAGTTCATTCAAAAATAATATTAAATCTCAGGGCATAGTTTGCCGATCCCTGCCTTATAGTAAAGATCCCCTTAGAAGTCATAATCAATACACTCTGAAACTGTTCGTGCTTTTAGAAGAAGAGGAACAATCCGGTGGACTGATTAAAAGCGAATCATATGAAGCGACGACAGTAATCGAAATGTTCAAAGAAGGCTTAGAGGCTTGGGAACATTGCAGGCCTGCAATATTAGATCAAGTAAGAACCTTTCATTTTTTCAGAAAAAAAAATTTAATTTTAAAAATATTTAAAAATTGCAATAAGTCTTATGATATATAGATATATTAAAAATATTTAAAAATTGCAATAAGTCTTATGATATATAGATATATAGAACTCTTACAACAACAACAAAAAAGATTATATATTGCTTTACAACTACTAGAAAAGCTTTGACTCTACCCATATAAAGTAACCAACTTTTCCTGTTATCTCAAATTCGGTGAACATGAAATAACAGTTGGAGTAGGTAATAACATTGCAGTGCTAAAGCAATGATTTCCTAGAAAAGCGAAGCCGTTATCTGGTAGCCACAATATTGCGACGGATGACGTAAATAAAATTCTGATTAATCGACTGATTGGTTTTTATTAACTTCTGCATCAAAAGTAACACGAGGGTTAGTGGCGACGGACCTCGAATTATGAACCTCGGTCAAGTTAGGAAGAGGATACCTGAGATAGCACCTCCTTCTCCTAACTTCCCCGCCAGCCATCAGGAGGACTATGAGCCTGGACCGATTTAAGTTGCATCGGCCTCGGTTACACTTCGGGTCTTTAGTGGCATCAAGGCTTAAATCCACGACTCGATGAAACCATCGGCCTTGTGTCCGCGATCACGACAACAGGCTACTACGGCCACAAAACGTTGCGAGTGTAAATCAGATAGAGTGGTTTTATAAAGTGGGTTCAATACGAGGAAACCACATGACTGGTTTGCATTGACCACGATTTGGTGACATCCTTCACCGTAATATTACGGCCGCTAGATAACGATGCTTATTTTTTTTTAGGAAATCGCAGCTTCCTCTTTACTAGTATGAAATCTGTCATTATTGGCGAAAAGTCTTCAAGACTAAAACATTAAATTACAAATTAACATATTCCGCAGATGGCAAACTTAATAAAGAGATATTTTCTTTCTAAATTTGTTTGTCAAGGCGAAGCCAAGATTCTCATCTCATTAAGGTCGATCTACTCATACAGTAAATGTTAAGACAAACGATAATTATCATGTCACGGGGCTTCACGTGTTTTATTTAAAAGATTTGTTAAAAAATTTAATTCTTAAAGCAATATAAAAGAAATAACTTCGTCAAAGAGTACTTTTAAAAAATTTCTTTCAAAGATTAGAAAAATAATTAAAAGGAAAAAGTGAATAGCTAAACATTTCCTTAAAACGTAATAGATATTAATTATTAAGATTTACGGTTTTTAAAATTCCTTCATTATACAAGTTTCTAAAAGTTAGTTTTTTAGTTCTATATGTGACAGACTTGAAAACTAGTTGCTAAAATCGCAAGCATCTTGGTTGGCGATATAGGAAAACACTCACTGGTTCAAGCCTCGATTTTATCAAAGATCATCATACCTAATAATAGGAGCTGTGGCACATTAATCAATCTAAGCCTTTAAGTCGTTGGATGACATGATAGGAAAATTAAAACAGTGGAATACGAATTCAGTTATCATTCTCATCATGTGACTGGGTTCTAAATTGAGAGGTACGTCGCATAATAAGTAAATAATCCTGCGATATGCAAATCCCTCCACTTGTATTTTTATAATGCCTTCTAATAATTTTAGAGTTATCTTCGCCTAATGTCAGAGAATAAAGGCAAAATTTCTAGAGAGAAAAATGCTCAAAAATTAGTATCATATTTTAATTTCACTAAAATAAAAAGCGAAGCTTTTTTTTTAAAAAAATACGTCACTCTTGTTTCATGCATCATTCAATTTTTCTCTCTGAAAAAAATTAGTCAGAATTTCTTCTTTTTCATTTAAATGCACAAAACAAGATGAGGAGGAAGTAAAAAAAATTGATAAACAAACTCGGATTACAACACCCCATATTTGTGTTTATTCAATTTATGGATATTTAAAGTATCCATTTCTGTATCCAACTCTAACCTTTTTTTTGTGTAGAAAACCTTCCTAGACGCGTTGAATCTAACATTTATTATATTAATTACTTATCTGGTAGAACCTATCGGGCTTGAGTCCTTGACCCTTTGTTCTTCGCTGCTAATAAATACAATTTACGAGATCTATTAACTACATTTCCTTAACTCCAATGTAATCTACACAAGTCATGTTTCATTTATTGGAAGAAATTTTCAATTCAAACTGCATTATGTTAAATCCCCAGAGTATTAGTTGAAACAGAAAACGTACTAGACCGCATCATAATATACCATCCTAAAATGTGTGTGTTGTGTGCATGCATCAATCCTCAATTTTCATTAAATAAGAAAAGTTAGATATAAACCCAGCGTCATCTTTATCATCACACTGAAGATTTAAATTGAGAGGCGTGTCATGAAAAGTCCATTAATAATCTTTTCACATGCAAATCTACCTCTTCATTTACTTTAATCCTCCAGGAAATGTTCGACCTAATATATGAGAATGAAAGAAAACATAATAACATTTTCAGGTAAAAAAATAATTCAAAAACTAATACCATATCCCAATTTCATTAAAATATAAATAGAAGCTTATTTTTTAAAATATATCACTCTTTTTTTCTTGGTTCAATTCGTTTTTTTTTTCCTTGAAAATAACAAGTCAAAATTCCTTCTTTTGAATTTTAACGAACAAAATTTTATTTCCCATTATAATAAATAACTGTGTATTTATTTTTTATTTCTAAATTCTAAGAACGAGACCAAATTAAAGTGGTACACTTA
>BMAW01111770.1:0-25449 GCA_019974015.1 Nephila pilipes
ATAGCATAGTTAAGAGTTGAGAACGGAATTTGAAGTTCCATAGGATTAACATTAAGCTGAATAAATCAAAATGGCGGTTAGACGGAAACCTTAATGTTAGAAACGATACATATGTATGGAAATGTACTAGTATTTTCGAAGAGTAGTTTTGTTCCTATTTATTGAGCATAGCTTGAGATTTGAATGTTACCCTAAGTGAAATATATCAGGCATTTTTATTTACATTTTCAGAATTGTTCAGTATGTTTTTTTTCTTGTACCACACGATTTCAAATTTCTTAAATAAATGATACGTTTTGAATAAAAACGCAACGTTTTTAGTCAAAATGAATGGAGATATATATTTTGACTTGTTATTCGGGTATTTGAGTTATTTAGCATATATGTTTTTATCATCTTGAAATGGATGTACTCATTTGTTTATAAGTTTAATTTTGATTCTCATTATTAAATAAAATAAAATATTTTTAGTAAAAATGAAGCAGTAAGCAAAAGTATTTCACAACACAACACTGTTTTCTCAATACCGCGTTATTATTTATTATTCAAAATATATTATTTTTACTAAAATATATTTTTGTAAGGTCAAAAATATAAAGGACTGAAAAAGTAATGTTTGTTTTCATTATTAATAATCAATGCATTGTACGTTTTAGTTAAAAGTTAGATAAGCATATCAAATATTTCAACCATTTTTTATATAATGTGAATTTCGAATATCATTTATGAATTTTTAAGCAACTAATTATACACCTGAAAAAAATATATATTTTGTTGAAATGTGGAAATGTGGAAGAGAAATAAAACTGTAACATCAAGGCCTTCATAAATTTCAAAAAAAAAAAAAAAAAAAAAAACACCTAAGAAGTATTGAAATAATATTTTAAAATTTTTATTAAGGATGCTAAGACAGAAGAGGGAGAAAATAAAATTCCAAATTTTAGATTTTTTCGTTTTGTGACAATTATATTTTAAAATTATTCTGAGAGATTAGGAATTTTTTGTGCCTATTATGATATTTATCATTTTATTGCACTTTAAAAGTATTTTTTGGCCAATAAATACTTTTTACCTTTGAGTTGAATATGGATATGTTTTTTCAGATATATTTGGATTTAGGTATCATTTTAAAAAATAATATCCCATAAATATACAAAATGATTTGCTCCTCATAAAGAAAATAAGACTCAAAATAAGTGAACTAACATTTTGAATAATGTTACTGCATATTTTCTTTGAAAAAATTATAGAACTTCTTAATTTTGGAAAATTAATTTTTTTTCTTCTTTTTTCATATAAAAATTATTTCTCAAAACTTAATTATTACTTAGAGAAAAGGTATTTTAGTTTCATTATATGCATAAGTACCTTTTATAGAAGCATGCAAAATTTGGAATCTTATTGTGTAATAGGTTTCTTTAAAAGGGTATCTAAATGCAAATATAGCTCATAAATCATATCCATATTCAACTAAAAGAGGAAAAAAACTTTTGACAAAAAATACGTTTATAGTTCTATAGAAAGAATAAAATATTTTTAAGCGTCGAAAAAATCTAAACTTTACTAATAATTTGAAAGGATATGTGTAAAACAAAAAAACCAAGGATTCTTAAATATAATATTCTAGAATTCTTTCTTTGTATTCTGGTACCCTTAAATATATTTTTATAAACATTTTATTTAGAATAAAATACACAAGTCCTAAAACGTAGTAAAACTCAAACGTAACAACAATAATTCACGTAATTTTTCATCAAAAACTAATTTATGTTCCTATTAGCCCATATATTAAATATCCATCTGATTACACACAAAAGACGCGCAAAAAGCAATGAACAAACATGAATTTTTATGATCTCTGTAATTTTAAAATGAAATCTATCAGGATTACCAGCAGAAAAAAATTACTACAAATAATTCATGAACAAGCAAATTTACCATTAGCTAGTTTATGAATTACACTTCTTTTTCATTACTGTGAAATACCTTTAAATAACTATTATTATTCTTGATGTATTCCTTTGGAACGCCGAACTAAAATAGATTTCCAGAATTAATTTTCTTACTAAATTTATTCGAAAGAATGAATAACAGTTATCACAAAAGTCTTTTGGAGAAATCAGCTCAAAATATAGTTATTTATATTTTTTTCAGAGTGATTTGTATTTATGATATTAAAGCTAAATGTTTCAAATAAATAAAGTGAAAATCCAAATAAAAGTTAAATGACGCAGACTGATATATTCATTACATTGAAAAAAACTATTAAATGTCATAAATAATAATATTTGAATAAAAGAAGCAAATCAACATTAAATAATAAGAAAATACACGGGTAATATTTTTTTGTTTTCTGATTATACGTTAAACACTAGATTCTGGATCCATTTCAACGATAAAAGGCTTAAGTTTAATCACATGTTTTGTTTGAATAATGTTCGATTGGATCGAATCTGACATTTTCATGGTACTTACATACTTTAAAAAGAAAGGAATAGAATTAATTTTAAGATGTAATCACAAACGTTAAATTTTCTTTTACTTATGATAAAATTTTGCCCTGTTCATTTACTTTTTTTCGTTTATGATGGTTTTATTCAATAAAAATGTCAGAAGTAAATCAACCAACAATCAAGCGTAGAATCTTGAGTAAAAACATTCAATGAATAAATTATGATATAAAATATAAATCAAACTTATTACTTTTTAACGTAAATCGTAAGAGCAGATAATTATGAATGAAGCCTTTACTTGCTGAAAAAACGAGTAATTGGAAATATTTTTAAAATATATACCATACTCGTCGTAACATTATTAACGGATATTTGTTTTTATAAACAAAATAAACCACATTACTACAATTAAAAAACTTCAAGAAACCAAATAAAACACACCTATAATATTGATTTTTAGTTGAATCCTGTTTTAGCGGACGCCTTACAATGGAAATCAAAATAGCGCCAAACAACCGAAAGATGAGCTAAATTCGCAATCTGAGAGAATGCAACGCTATTAGATATCGGTTTTCATAGTAGCCGTATAAGCGATTTGGCGCCATTTTTTCTCCCGCTGCCAAAGCGTGGGCTACAATAGGAATTTACAGATTTTTCTTAGACTACAAAATTGTTTTTTTACAATACATATAAATGTAATTAATATTATTATATTATTATTAAGTTGCTTTCTGATTTACGTTTTATTAAAGTTAAAAGACTTAGTGCTTAAAAAATACATGATAAAATTATCATGAAGCTTCTGACCAGATATCTCTTTCTAAAACTTCACTTCATGCGATGACTGTAAACCTCTATAGTATTAAATAAGCTACTGGATCGTTATTGCGAATTTCTGCTTGATAAAGATTGGAATCCATGAAACAATCAAAAGCCATTCTCTACCACTGAGTGCTATCAAGAAATACTAGCCCAATCATTGTAATGTGAAAAACTTTCAATATAATTTCCATCATCTGTAATATATCAGTTAATGTTTTTCTTAATTGAAATTTATTTTTGTGTACTTTAATATAGTTCTTTACTTGAAAAATAACAGTCTCCTCGTGCATTACAAGAGACGAAACGCAGCTTACCAAAATAAGTTGAACTCCACTTGTTACATTCAAAGCTACATACACTCAGGGATACACAAAAGGATAAGTGAAGAAATGCAAAAAAAAAAAAAAGAAGATTAAAGGAGAAAAAATAAAGAAAAGAAGAAATAACTGAAGACAATTTAAGAAAATACACATACAATCTTATATAAGAAAAATGTCTGATTGTGTGGGTTTAATTGTTCATGTCACTGTTCACGCCTACTTTTCCCAGTTATGAAATATTTATTTTAAAAAAAACTTTCATTCTAGCAGTTCTAATAATCTCTTAAGGTTTTTAGTCAAGTTTTTATATTACTTTAATTTACATAAAATCAGAATTTCAAGAATTGTCTGATAATAAGGTTAAAATATTTAAAATTTTAAAATCTTTATGATTTCAAGAGTTTCAAATTGTTCCTTCTTGATTTGATTACCTTCTTGGTATGTGTTGGGGCGGAATAATTTCGATATAGCTGTAAATTACCTTTACGATAGATTTCTTTTAATTATATAATCATTTCATAGTTTTATAATCTTAGAAATGAATTTAATATATATATATATATATATATATATATAAAGAATATACTTATGCTTTACACAAGGCAAGGCGAAATCTCTCCCAGGCAATGCGAATAAGGTAATCTTTCACAAGATATGCAGTTTTCGTAAGTTTCCATAAATATTCAAAGCAGGGAGGAGGGGGAAGGGAAAGGGCAGTCATTTTACAAGTAAGTGTTTCTTAAAAAATTATTTATAAATTTTCTTGTTGATCAATCAATCAAAATTATTATGTATTAATGTAAATTTCAAACATTTTTCTAATCTTCCCGGTGTATTTGTGAATGAAACCATTTCTTCAAAATCTTTCGAATTCCCTTAAATATTAAAGAACATATTTATATCTTTTTTTTTAAGTTTAAATGAATTATGTTACCCATCTTCCGTATTTTATTCACAACACCGTTTGGATCTATGGAGTTTATCTCTATTTTTAAAGTTTTTACAGTATAAAATCTGTATCAACAATGGATTTACCTAAAAATGGTTTGGTTTTTTAATGTCACATTAGAAGCAACACGAGGGCCATTGGAAACGGAACTCGTAATTTTAAACCTCGAACGTGATGAAAACGACACGTGAACTATCACCTCCTAACTTCCCCACCACGCCAATGGGAGGATTTAGAGCCTCGACAGATTTAACGTGCATCAGCCACAGCTACACGGTGGGCCTTCAGAAATATCAAGAATCGAACCCTCGACTCGACGAAAACCAAAGACCGCCAGTCCGCGACCATGACTTCTAGACTACCGGGGTCACTAACGGAAAATGAATAAACAGTAAGTTATTCAAAATTTCTGAAAATTCAACGTTATTCCATCCCTTCTCTCTCTTTAAATTTAATTATGTTGTTTCATTTACTAAATAACATTTAATTAAAAATTTCAATATCGAAATTGAATTTTGCAGCTTTTATGAAGGTTATTTATTTATTTATTTCGAATTTTATTCCTGGCTCAATTAATTTTTCTACATTTTGATAAACTTTTTCATTAATTTCAGTTCTTCAGATATGAAAAAAGAGAGTTTATATATAAGTTGTATTTACTTATTTTGGTTGCTTATTGATTTTATCAGTATTTTAATAAGTAATACAACTGATATTTTAATCATAGAATGAAAGAATGTAAATACATTTCAAGTCAATTTTACTGTTATCATTTTTGTTTCAATATTAAAAAAGGCTACATATAACACTCTAAATTCTGTTTGTAAATGAATAAATTTGATATTAAGTAGTATTAAATATTTTATTTAAATTGCATGTTAGAAGTGTGAATACTCCTCTAATGTTGCCAATATTTTGTATTACAGTAATAAATTTAATTATTCATAATTGCTTATCATTCAATTATGTATGTTCAAATGAAAAATTAATTTTAATACTTATAGATATTTATTAATATTTTCTAAAAGGAGGCTATGACTCTATTAAAAAAACAATTAAAACTATTTTTTTTCAATAACTCTCATTTACAGGGATTTGATTAAAGACCTTTTTTTTATTCCTAAATATATATTTTATTTACATATAACAATTTACTAAAAAACATCAGACTACCATGCAATATCAGTTATTTAAGTTAGTAATAAATAAATAAAAATCAATAATAAATAACACAATAATAAATAGTAACTCAATAAAATAAAAACTAAAAATAACTTAAAAATATAAAAAAGTTCTATGCCAAGTGCTGCAAAGATTATTTTTCGAGAAATGGACAATATTAAACTTTTCCGATATTAAAATTAAAGGAAACAATAAATTATTAAATTGAATATTATATCTACAACATGTAACTAAAAGTAAAGCAAACGATAAATTATTAAAGTGAATATATATAAGCTAATTGTAACTAAAATTGAAGCAAACGATAAAAAATTGAAAAGTTATCTGGTACGCGACAAGTGATCCAATTATAACCTTTATTAGCCCGTTTGGTGGCTGACAAATCCTTCATATACATACGAGTAAAACTACATTTTGATCGAAAAAGTATAACATATAAAAACACAAAACTCTTGGAGTAAACATATTTATAATAAAGCTTGTTAAGTTTAATTTTATGAAAGTCATTATTATCTTTATATCATTTTCATTTAGTTTAGATATATTGTTTGAAATTTCTGAATATTGGGATTATGTTTACTGAATTAATTTTAATTTTTAGTTAAAATAATATTTCCTTCAAAAAATGAATTGAACTTAAAGGTTTTGTTCTATTTTTGCGATTTTTAAAATCAAAAGTTTAATACTATAAGTAATTTATTACAATACATAAATTTTATACTTATTAAAATTGCTTTACTGCTTCCTATAAGTCTAAAATGTTAAAACAGTGTGCAAATTCACTCGATTTAATTTTTCGTAATCAAAGCAAATAATGACCATATCAGTTTCACAAGATATTTCTTCGAGAACTGAAAAACGCTATGTAGGGAAGTTTACAGTTATATTAGTTTATTCGATTGAAAATTATATAAAAAATTCTAGGTTTTTGGAGCTCATTTCTTATCAATTGAAATTAGCCCCGAAATATATTTTAAACATCACAATTTTACAAGCACTTATTTATATATATTTTATGTGTGTCACTAAAATAAATCTAAGTACCTTCTCAAATTTTGTGTCTTCTTTCAAGACACAAAATGCATACATACCTGGACTAATATGTTTTAAATTCAAAATTTGAAATGAATTCATTCGAATTTAAAAGTAATAGAAAGGATCACAATAAATGTAATATATCTTTGAAACTATTATTTTTTCTAGCATCAAGAATATGAAATAAATATTTTTTTTCTTAAAGGAGAACGTTGATTTCTATTTTTCCATCCCTCCATTAAAGGAACTTAAGAGTATATCCATTTTGAAACATTCCTTACAAAATATCGATTATTCTCTTTCAACTATTCTTTATTTCATTTTGTTATAATTTAGAAGGTATTGAAGACATCCTTAAATTAAATCTATACAATAATAATAAATGTACGAAATTGAAAAGTCATGAGAATATCCTGTCTGCTTTTTATTCAAAACTTCAATTTACTGGTTTTAGAAGGCTTTTAAATCGATACCATTTTCTAAAACAAAAATTTAATGTAATGCATCATTTTAGAATTGGTTTGTATTTTGAGATAAATTTTTCTGTTTAGATTTAAATCTGAAATAAAATAAAAACATGGTTTAAAGATATTTTAAAACGTAATGAATGTTTCAGAATTTCAAATGATTACAAACAGAATGCCTTTTAAAAGCTATTCTTTTATCATAAGATGATATTTTCTGAAATAAGAAGTTGCGAAAACCATTTTGGAAATGTCTGAGCATTTTAGAAATGGAATTATAGTTTCCAAAGTATTTCAAAGCTCAAATAACTGATAGACTTTATTATAGCAAATGAAAATTGTTGAATTTAGGGAAATTACAAAGTCTTTTTAATCCATATATTTTTAAAATATTTATGAACATTATCAAAAAAATACAAAACTTGAATTTGAAAAACAAAATGTTAATTTAAAATATATATGTTCTAATGTTCTATATGATACTTGAAGAAACCGATATTCCATAAATTTTTTGTCATACATTTTGCTTAATTTTAATACTAATGTTGTTATTTTATTTTGATTTTAAGCGACAAAATAGTATTTATAATTATTTCTATAAAATCATTTAGTCCTTTTTAGATATAAGGTAAAGAAAAAGAATAATGATATTAAACAGTGCAATATTCTATACCATAATGTTACTTTATTAACTAATTTATTGTTAGTTGGGATCGCATAATACTTTTTAATTCATGTTAATTTTCAAGTTTTATAAACAAGAATTATAACAAATTGAGATTTTTTTATAAAATTATGTTCTGTTTTTTTTTTTTTTTTTTTTTTTTTTTTTGATTAATTTTTCCAAAAACAATATTTAAAACTCAAAAATTTATTTATATTTCTTACGTATAAAGTTTTGATGAAGACAAAAATGTTGAACTTTATCAAAAGGACATTTTTATCTAAATGATTATAACTATAACTTCACACACAAATAATTTATTGTTCCTGAGCTTCACTAACATTTAATTCATAAATTATTTCTGAATTTTACCAAAAGATGTTTTGATATCAAGAGGATAATACTTATACCGTTCTGATTATTTTCTTAGACTTACATCAGGAGTTATTTAATTCGACTAATTATTATCAGCAACTAATTTTGAATTTTTCGGAACGACCGTTTCTTCTAAATGATTATCGTTATATCTTCCCACATGGTGAATGTTTTCTCAGATTTTCACCAGCAATTAATAGATTTGAATATATTTTGATATCCTTGTAAAATCGTAAGCGGAGAAACATCTGCTGGAATTTTCATAAAATATATTTATAATATGATTGATTTTAGTTTAGTTTTTATTAACGTCGCTCTAGAAGCAACACAAGCGCTATTGGTGACGGACCTCGTAATTTTGAACCTCAGTCAAGTTACGAGAACGATGCTTGAGCTGGCACCCCCTTTTCTTAACTTCCATACCACGCCAACGGGAGGACTTTGGGCTCAGACAGATTTAGCGTGCATCAGCCCCGGCTACACGGCGGGTCTTTAGAGGCCAAAGATCGAATCCGCGACTGAACAAAAACTTCGGCCACGATTCCGAAGCCATGACCACTAGGCTACCGCGACCTATAATATGGTTGAAGTTCTGCATTGTAATATATAAATGTGAAGGTTTGGTATAATAAATTGTTTTAATCATTATATTGTACCAATAATATTTTTTTAAATATATCAGTATAAATACTTTTAGTATATTTTTATTTACTGAATTATGTGAATTCCAAATAATCTGAAGTATTGAAAACAGACAATAATTAGTTGCCATTAAAGAAGCAATATTGTGATTAGTTGGAATAAAACATATTTTAAAAAAGTAATTGCAGAATTTTTTTTTATTTGAACATATTCAATACTAACGATATGTGTTTTGACTACTCAAATTGAAGAAAGTTGAAGATTTAAATAGATTAAACTAAATGTTATTTGTTAAAATAAAATATACAATAGTATTATACATAAAAACTACAATATAAAATTCTTGTTTTGGGGGTATTAATTCTAATGTTTTTTTAAAAACAAAAATTCAACTGCATTTAATAATTTCTGGGGAAAATGCTCCATTTTTGTTCTCGTTTGTTTTGAGATCCGTTTAGTCATCCAAATAAGTGTGATACTTAAATTTATTTTTAATAATATCTTTTAGAAAGAAATTCTACGTACTAAAATGTCGAAACTTAAATCAATCAAATATTTTCTTTTAACTTTTTTCAGATTTATTCTCATCACTCTATGATAGGTTCATTTATTATATTTGGACAACAATATAAAAATAGAAATTATATAAATTGTATATTAATCCAGTGAAATATTCATTTCTATTTCTTGTAAATAATATTTTTTTTAAATAAGTCCTAGATACAAAGAAAACAGAAGTTTTGAAAATTCTTACTGATATTTATTTATAAATACCACTCACAGTATATAAAAAACATATTTGGGTATTTGAGATCGGCAATATTTGCTGTTCAACTTTTCATGTGGCCGCGGTAGCCTAGTGGTCATGGTTTCGGATTCGTGACCTGCGGTTTTCATTCAGTCGCAAGTTCGATTCTTGGCTACCAAAGATCCGCCGTGAAGCCGGGGCTGATGCACTTTAAATCTGTCAAGGCCCAAAGTCCTCCCGTGGCGTGGAAGTTAGGAGAAGGGGGTGCCAGCTCAGGTGTCGTCCTCATCTCTTGACCGTGGTTCAAAGTTACGAGGTCCGTCGCCAATAGCCCTCGTGTTGCTTCTAGTGCGACGTTAATAAAAACTAAAAACATCATCTTTTCATACTTTGATAAACAGTGCAAAGTGTTTGAATTTAGGATGGGAAAAATATATGAGTTAAATCATGGATAGAATATTTTTGTGTTCTAGAAATACAATTTTTTAAACTTGTAGCGGAAGACACTTGATGTTAATACAGTTTTTTCAAACATTAATTCATTTAATTATATTTTTTAATCGGTGACAATGCAGTTTAGCCCAACCACTTGGCGCGATTTAAAAAATTGCCAAACTTGGCGATTTTTTTTGGATGAACGTTAAGTCTGCGAAGCAGACCAGGGTAGCCACATTTGGCAAAATACTGCCAAATAATTTCTGTTGCCAAGGGTGGTTGGATTAAACTGCATTCCAACCATTTAATTTACCGAATGAATTAAGAAATAAGCCAATGCTTCTTCTGTGACATTTGTCTTGCAATGGCGAAGTTGGTTGAGCGTCGGCGTAGAATCTTCATGCCTTCGGATCGAATCTCGTCGAAGCATAAATTTTTTTTATTTGATTTTCAAATGATTAATTTTAGTTTTAAATGGGAGAAAAAAAATTTCTCTAATATAAGATATTTAGCAGGATATAAATTTAGGAATAAATACCGTCAGTGACGAAGCATGCAGATGGAAAAACTTTCTTTTGCCACTTAATATTGTGATTCTGTCATATGTATATACATATTTATATTAATTATAATTATTTAATAAAACTAACTAAAATAAAAAATTTCTTTGTTAACCTAAATAAGAATTGTTTTTAAAAAATTTGTTTTTTACAATATTTTTTTTATCAAAATAAAAAAAAAAAGTCATGGGTATAGTATTGACAATGGTACTGATGCATTCAAGTGGAGTTGTGAGTGTGAAGCATGCAGAAGAAAAATTTCTAAATTGTATTTTCAACCTGAAAAATCATGACTTCAGGATTTGGGGCCGTGAAGAGATTCTCCTCATTGAATTTTTGTCAAAATGAAAGGGAAGACGAGGCAAACAATTAATGCCAAATGTTACTCAAAAACCCTAATGTACTTACTGAGAACGGTGGAGAAGCAAAGAAAGGGAATGTGAAAAAAAGGCAACGTGATTATAGCATGAAAATGCTCGCCCCCCACACAGCTGACACCACAAAGTAACTCTTCAACTCTCTCGGTTTGTACATCATCAACCACTCCTCTCACAATCTTGATCTGGCACTTTCAGATTCTTATCTTTTCAACTTTATGGAGTTGTTTATGGTCTAAAAAAAGATTTTTGACCGCTGATAAGTTCCAGAGTGTAGTCAAACTTGAACCAAATAAGAGGCGGGATTTTTTTTTTTTTTTTTTTTTTGACAAAGGTGTAAGACAGCTCATGCTTCGGCTCACAAAGTTCATTGAGGAGGAAAGTGACATAATCAAAAATAATGTTTGATGTAGGTATATGAGTTCGTAAATTTTTCAAGAATGTATTATCTTACCGATTGTTAAGCAATACTGGAACATTCATAATTCAAGACGGCTGAAAATAAAAATGGACTCTAAATTTTTAAAACAAATAATTTTATCTCAGATAGTTAGAAATACTATTCTTTATCGAATAATACTTTATTTAAATTTTTTAATAATATATTCAATACAATCACCACTTTGGATAAAGTGTCTTTCGGCAGCTGTCAAATTTCAACTGTTGATACTCAAGTGTACGCAAATGATTATTTCATAACGCTACAAGTAAATCTATCATAATTTACGAAATGATAATGCAGAGTAGGCTTACTTGAAACATGTCTAAACTATAAACCTTTATTGTTAAATTCACTTAAGCTCCAGTTATGTACCCTGATATGTGTACTTGTATAAAATTGAGTTTTAAGGCTCGAAATTAGATTACGTTTTCTGATAACAAAACGCTTGAACATTAATTTTGTACTATGACTTCCTTATCCATTAGAGAATAGTATATTTTACAATCTATCTCATTTCTATCTGAAGCAATCCCTTTTTTTGTGCAAAATATGTTTCATGTTTTGTCTCCCATACTGTAATGCTAAATAGCCATTTATTACATAAAAAAGGGCGCATTTTTGGAATTTCCCTATGTCTTAAGAATACCGATAACAAAGCGCTTGAACATTAATTTTGTACTATGACTTCCTTATCCATTAGAGATATCTATCTAAATAAATCCCTTTTTTTGTCTGTTAAATATGTTTCATGTTTCGTCTGCTATACTGTAATGCTAAATGGTCATTTATCACATAAAAAAGGGCGCATTTTTGGAATTTTCCTAAGTTTTAAGAATACCACATCATAAACGGAGGGATGCTGTACAATATCTCAAACTTATACCAAAATTGGAACAATTTTCTGCTTGGAAATATGTCCGCAGTTTTGATCAGGTTCTTTAACAT
Organism: Nephila pilipes; assembly: GCA_019974015.1. Taxonomy (NCBI): domain Eukaryota; kingdom Metazoa; phylum Arthropoda; class Arachnida; order Araneae; family Nephilidae; genus Nephila; species Nephila pilipes. The sequence continues at coordinate 12,414 of BMAW01111770.1, forward strand.
ATGGAGAAGATGGCCTTAAGGATTTGTAAGATTTGAAAGTACTCTAAAATCCTTTTATTCCTTTGAAGGTCTTCTGTTATTTATTATTATTTATTACTTTCTTTGACTCTGTTCTGGATGTTTGCAAAGCATTTTATACATAAATTTTTTGAATATATTAAAATTGATCCATGGTGAATACGTTCTTATATCAATATTTAAATTATATATAGATATCGGAAAAAAATTAAAAATTCAGTGTGATATTTTTTAATTTTCAAGAAAAAAATGAAAAGCGAATCTAAATCACCCCTAATTTAACCACGAAAGATATATAATTAGAAAAAAAATAGAAATAAAAATATTATTAAGTTTTCATTGGAATAACTATTAAACGTTATAAACTTAAATTGTTTGAGTAAGTATTAGAAATAGTTGCAGGCGTATTGTGAGCTTTAATTTCCTCTTTATTTTACTTTTCAAAAAGTACTCACATAATCGATATGAGTTTAATTAGACATTTTAGTTCATATTTACACATTAAAACATGAAATGACAATATTTCATATGAAAGACAAAAGCGCATTATTTCGAAGAAGATATAAGACAATTAATAGTAAATAATAACAAAAAAAGCATCTCAACGAAAAATGTTTTGTTACCAATAAATAAATCAGACATTCCTATCTCATATTTTTTTTTCGTCCCGAATAATCGCACTGCAACCGTACCATCCCCCTATAAACTCTAGAAGTCTTGATTTCAACACTTTATAGTGCGATAAATAATATCCAAAGCTAAACGTACTTTTTTTTTCCAACAACTTTTTTCTTTTACGTTTCTCTCGAACCAATAAGCAAAAGGTAACACCCAAGGATATTCATTTTAATTAACAACAACCCTTGAAAGTCATAAAATTTCGGTTTATGAATCGAAAGGAACTGTTCAGAAAACCATAAAAATCTCTGGCGGAAACCCTATCCATGCGGGGTTTGGATAAAGTCTTCGATGCTGGGGCACTAACCTATTATGGGAATTTAAGTAAAAATAATCTAAACATAAATTTAGTTTTATGACCCGTCACGAAAATCATGTGGTAGGCTTTGGCTGAAGGAGGTGGAGACGTTAACGCTTCTTGTGATTTCCTTATTGTATTTTTCTCATGCTCTTCGATTGTTTTATTTTTATGTTCTTTCCTTATTGCTTTGTTTATAGTGTATTAGTGATAAAAACTACTAGTACCATATGTATGTGTGTATAGACAAAATATATCAAAATTTTAATTCACAAAATATCACATCATAAGCAAATTTAACACATCAATCATGAATTCATACATTAATGACTAAAGAACTACATATTTCAAGAAATAAACAAAATAATCAATAATAACTAACGTAAAATTAATATCATTCATACAAAAAATTATTATAATTAATTAAATATACAAAAATTAAAAATTTAAAAACAAAAATCTATTGAGTGACTGAAAAATTATAATAAAAAACCCAGTGTGACGTCATGGCTCGCATGTATTTTTTTTGTTACTTATTCTGGGAAATGTTATATTCTATTTTTGATTGACGTCACTGCTCCCCAAAGCGGAAATTGTTACTCTGTCAACCCAGACAGTTTCGCAGACGAGACGTTGTCCTTGGCGGGAGCAGAGCTCTGTAGATGAATTCTGGTGTTTTTGTGTGAGTGATATGAAGTTGTTAATAAATGATTTTGAATATAAAATGGATGCCTCGAAATATATTTAACACTACGCCACACCAGTGTGAGAAAAGAAAAATTTAGAATAAAGGGAATAACATAATTAATACTGTTCCATACCGCTGAATGGAATAATGCTTGTTTGTATAACGTTATCACTGATCAAATCATAACACTTCAGTGTATTACATTATAATAAAATATGATAACATACCAAAAATCAGCAAAATCAGTAATTGAACCATAGAAAAGAGAAGAAATTAAACACAATAACAATATAATCAAGTTCAAAAACACAGCAAAAATATAAACAAATATTTAACAAATTGTAAGACCAAAAACTCTAAAATACATATGAATTAAACAAAAAATCCATATATATATATTATTTTTTCCTGTGACACATATTTACTTTTTATCAACTGCAATGTACATCTCCTCCATCCTTACAAAGAATGCGAATCTTCCATTGTTCGAAACAGTGCTGGAAACTATCTTTTGTCAGCTCCTTTAGGTCGCGTGAAAATTTCTCTTTCTCAGCATAATCCTCTCAAATCGTGTACCTTCAAATGCAGATTTCACTTTAGGAAACAAATAGCAATCGCATTGCTCAAGATCCGTCGAATAAGGCAGCCAGTCTAACGATGGGATGATGTACTTGGCTAGAAACCGCTTCACAGACAATGTAGTATGCGTCGGCACATTGTCTTGGGGGATAAATTTGCTACAAAATTCCTACAGTTTCAGTGATCGCACGAATACTTAACCGAAGGTCAGAACGAAACTATATTACAGATTTGTTCCATATTTGCCTCCGTTTTTGGCGATGATGGATGACCCGGTCATGAATCATCTTCAACGTCTTCTCGGCCCTTTTGAAAATGTTTAAGCATCTCAAATATACGTGCGTGCGATACACATTCTTTGCCATACACTTCTTTCAATTCTGCGTAATTTTCGATATGTAAGATAAATGGAATTAAATTCAAGTACGTAAGGCTCCTTTATTATTGTTTGCTAGAATTTCTATTATAAATCATATTTAAGACAACTATGAAGCAAATGTCAACATTATTTATTCTCTAACCTATTCTTCTGTGGCAATTGCCCCCCCCCCCCATATGCGTCTGATATATTATTTAATGTATTAACTAAGAGTTTTTTTACTGATCCAATTGGCTTAGATTACTTAGAAGAATTAAAGATAAGGGTTCGAGGCCTGAACTGAAATAGATCTTTTCTGAATGTGGTACAATAACTCTCACTTTGAAAGACGGTCACTATTCTATTCGTACGTAGCTACAGCTCTATGATCTTCCACTAACTTCCAGCCAAATAACCAACTCTTGTATTCAATGTATCACTGCTTATTTATTCACTTCCGCAATTATATTCATTGCCCTTCTATAACTCCAATCTAATCTCCATAAGTCACATTTCGTCTTATTCAAAGAGATATTCAATTCAAATAATATCACAAAAAAGTCTCGAAATTGATATCCACGCTAGATTACTTTAAGCTTGTCTAAATCGATAGAATGAAAAATAGATTCTTCGAAAAATAAGTACTAAAAAGGTACATAATGAAAAACAATTGTCGTTCCTTCCCTCCCCCTTCTTGAAAAACTAATCATTCGTTGAAAATTTGTGATTCATTTACAAATTTAATTGTATAATAAAACTTTTGCTTTATTCCAAACGGAAGCAAATTATTTAAATGTTCTGATAGTGAATTATTATTTGATTTATTACTTTACTACCTCTTTTATATATCAGAATTTGAACTGAAATTACATATGCATTTTATCTCATAATTTTTTTCTTAGTTTTATAACATATGTAGTGTAGATGTTAGGAGACATTTGCTTTAAGCTACACGATGTTACTGAACCTCAATTCGATTCGTGTGTGCCCTCATTAAACCACATGAGGGTACGGCATCTCTCCAAGAACGACGACAGAAGTTAAACACCTTAATAACTGTCTCGAAGGTAAATCCTTTTGGCTTAGTTGATAAGCGTACTACAAAAAGGGAAGGACAAGTTTTCACCGGAGAGACGAATCGAGGATTCAAATCATCCCCTTCGCTCAAGATGAATCGAGTTCCCCTTCCGATGCGGTGGGAAAAATATCACTCCCGCCGAAATTTTTGATAGAATTAACGTAACTTGATAAGTATAAGAGTAGACCTAAACACAAAGCAAGCAAGTAACCATTGGGATTCCTTAAGACTTTTACTCTTAAAGATTTGAAACAAAGTTTGATCCAGGTGAAGAATAAACTTGGATTTTTTCCTGGTTATGCTGCTCTGTGGGTATATTTCTCCTCGAATTCTCTTTTAGTTATCTAGCAATTGGATTATTTTATAAGCGACACGTGATATAATTACTTCAGGTAGTTGCTAAATGAAACTATAAGCAACAAACCGTTGATAAATATCCGAGGTGTGGCTTTTAAATAACGAGATTGAAGCTGCTACAGAAGAAGTACGCATGCTTCAAACGCCGGTGACCGATAGCTGTTTAGCGTTGGACCTTCTCTTTACAATATAGTACCTCTCGCTTCTGTAAACAAATCCGTATAGTCGTGACTTTCGTTCGCAATAGAGTTTTTTTTTTTTTTTTTTTTTTTCTTGTTTCACCGAAAAGTGTGCAACGAATTGTTGTGAATTTTCGCATGAATCTTTGAAAACCCACTCCTGAAACATACAATTTAATTCATGAAGTTATAGCAATGAATGATTATAGCGTTCACGTGTTTTTAATTGGTGTAAGCGTTTTCATGATGACCGAGAAGACGTTGAAGATACACCGGGGTCACCCTTCCACGCCAAAAATGAATGACAGTATCGAAAAAATTGGTAATCTGCTTCATTCTGATCGTCGGTAAATATTCGCGCGATTACTGAGAGTGTAGGAATTGACAATGAATAAGTACGGCAAATTTTTCCACTAAGACAATGCACCGGCTCATTCCACATTGTCTGTCAAGATGTAACTAGCCAAGTATAGCATCCCAGTGTTAGACCATCCATCTAACTCGCCGGACCTTCATGCAAGCTACTTTTATTTATTTCCTAAGGTGAAATCTGAATTACCAGGAACAGGATTCGAGTCCGTTGAATCTGTGAAAGAAAAAGAAGCATGCATCCTGCAGGAGCTGTCAGAAGAAGACTTCCAGCACTGTTTCGAACAATGGAAGATTCGCATGGAGCGTTGTAGGGATAGAAGAGGGGTGTATATTGAAGATGATAATAAGTAAATATGTATGATATCAAAATAAAATGTTTTACATCCTCAGTCTCGTTACTTAACAGTCCCACCTCGTATTGGGTGAGGCGATTCTATTTAATAAAAAATTCCTGATTCCCCAGTTTATTAAGTTTATTATTTTTGTCATCCAATTAAGCAATGATTATGTTTGCTTTGAGGTACTGTACTGAATGAAAAAAAAAAGCATCATCGACTGCTGTGGCAAGCACGAAGATATAACGTAAAAATTTAATTATTAAGTAATAACCTAGGTATCTAGATAAGAATAAATTAATATGCAGAATAAATTTCATGTACATTATATTGTAAATAGCAATTATTAATGCCGATGGTTGAAGTAATTCATAGTATGGAGAAGATAGAGTTCAAATTGCCGAGTTTTATAATTAAGACTTTCGTAAGGTCTAGAAACACTGGGAGAAATGTATAATCTGGAAGTGATTATGTGGGGAAATCTCAAGAATGATGAGTACAATACAGCAGATTGATCACTATTTACTTCACTCTGCGAGTTATTTCAATCTACAGCTTTCTGAATCCAAACAAATCAATACTTATAATTTAAATTTGCAATATTACATACATAAGGTCAATTAAAAAGCAGAATAAATTTTATTTAGATATCTCTATTATTTCTTAGTCATAATTAAAGTTTTAAGACACCCTCTCGTACTTGCTGCAGATTGAGTAATTACATTCAACATGAATGCTTTATGAAATGCTATGTAAATGAAAATTCAAAGCTCAAACTATAAATTTACGCTTATAATATAAATTAATCTAATAAGGGAATGCATTCTGGTATGCAAATCACAAAATATTCGTTTAAGACATATGTTTCGTCCGACCAAACCATTCCTAAAATGTTCACATAAGAATCTTTTATTCACGCAAGAGAGTCGGAATGCCATGAAAAGCAATTCACCTCAAGAAAAATTTATGTTGTAGAATAAAAACAGTATCAATACCTTATTTTGCTTCGGTATATTTTTCAAAATTCCATTCTTAGAAATCTAAATTTGCCCAAAATTTAAAATTCTTCAAGTTTTATTGTTCAGAATTAAAAATAATGTTACTCAAAAGTATTTACTGAAATTATCACAGCGTTTTTCATAGCTTATATTGATAAATTAAAAAAATTAGGTTTATTTTTGAATTAGAAATAAAATATTTTGATTTTGCAAATACATTGCAATCAGAAATTAAAAAAAAAATGGGAGAAAACAAACCTTGTGATCAAATGACAAAAATAATATGTATAATAATAAATGCATTTTTCAAATGAAGTTCTTTATTTGCAATTTTGATTCCTTAAATATGTTTTCTGTTCATTGAAAAGTGTTCACAATGTTTCAACGAATAGTTATTTTAAAATATCAATTCGACGTGTAAATCGAATAAAATAATTAGTAAGAGCAAAAAAAAAAAAAAAAAAAAAAAATAGAGCAAGATAGAGAAAATACTTATTCATGCGAAATACAATTCTTTTCACACAATGGAATATACCGTACGTAAGTAAAAAGAAGTCTTCGAATTTTATTTTAATACGCATAAAGAGTAAACATATATTTCGAAGTAAATAAATCCCAATTCTTATCGCCAAAGTTTCACATTCAGATCGACAATAATATCAACCCTTTTCATCAAAAATGTAATTAGATTTCCATAATCAGTTAACCCTATTTCCTTTCTACATTCAACAGAGATGCATTTAAATAAGTAATAATTCAAATAAAAGTGACGTTTTTCGTAATGTCTGGGGACTTAAAATGTATCGGACAAAGCCAACTTTATCCCATTTGCAAATCCATGCAACGAAATATTCATCATAAACAACTATCCTTTCATATGTATACCTTTCCGAATCAACAAATAAAGAAGAAAAATAAATAAATATGAAAGTTTTCGAATAAAGGAATAAATAATTTCCGCACATATTACTTATTATAATTCCTTTCGAAACATATCTTCTTTCCTCCCATATGCAAATTCGAACGGAATCGAAGCCGCCATTTTTTTTTTATTTATTTATTTTTATTTTCCCTTATTTCAGTAAAGTGATATTTCACTAGCTACAAAGAAAGGAGATGTGTTTAAAAAAAAGAAAGCATTACATATTCATTGTTTAGCAATCTTTTCGACTGTCTTTCTGTATTGTAGAATTATCTAACGTGTGAAGAAAATTTAAGATGATCCAAGCCAAGGCAGAAATGGAATTCGAGTTCCCAAGTGCAGTCTAAAATGGTAAATAGTGTTCTCTTCTATTGTTCGCACGTACAGGAGTATTTTGTGACATCTCTACTTCGAACAAGTAAAAAAAAAAAAAAAAGGAAACGGATTCTACTCCAAGATTAAATTTCTGATCAAATATTCTTTTTGCTTTTAAGTAAATAGAAGTCGTGTATCTTTCGTTATCCGTAGATGTATTTTCAACTTTATTGCTTTATCTTTATTTCGGAAACTGATAACAACTTCTATAGCGTTGGGGTGAATACTTAATTTTAGAAAAAAAAAAAATATCTAACTCTGTTTGTTTTAGATTTGTCACATTATTTAAAGACATTACGGACACGCAAGGAGATTGTAATCCCAACACTGTTTACAAAACAGTGTCTCGTAAGTTGTGGGGGTATGTAAAGCAGTTTTGTCAATATTTAATAATAATTAATATCTTTAAGCCTTTCGAGGAAAAGCTAATAAATGTAAATATAAATTGTCAGGAAGCTGAAGAAATTTTATTTTAGAAAATGCTGGTTTTAATTATTTGAAACGAATTTCTCGCGTTGGTGTGATTATTTTTTGCAGAGGATTATATATTTTTAACACATAAAAGGATTTGTTGATTGTATAATGTTTCAATCACACTCATTCTCTGTTTTACTGAATATGAATAAAGGATATTATATTAAAGTAAACAGCAAAAATATTATTCGAATTCTTTAAAATAGCAAGACTTACAACAATTTTGCATTATCAAATTTCAATTTTATTTTAAAGAAATATCTTTTGAATATTTTCGATCCTAATTCTGAATGAAGTAATTATTTTCGGTTACAGTGCTTTTAGTTGTGTTTAGAATAAAATGTTTATATGCTAAGTTAAACTTTTTTTGAAAATTCCATTGAGTATAAATGGATAAGAAAATTCATAGTAAGTCTTGAATAGAAAGATAAAAATAGTACAAGTTTTTCCAAAATATAAATCTAAATATTTTGAGAAATAAGTTCAGTGGTATATGTTGTTTTTAATTGAACCATTATAAAGCATATAAGTATTAAATTTTCAGTTACTTAACAGAGGGAACAGAGAGAGAAAAATACATATATCTTTTCATGAAAAATAGATTTGAATTCATTGAATTAGAGCGAAAGGAGGAAAAGAATTTTGGAGGATTGTATTATAAATTCCAACGATGTATTCCGATATAATTACCAACTAACGAATCTAAATACCAGGAGCACAGAAAAATATAATTATTAAATTACGATAATTTATATTTGTTATAAGATGTTTCAGCGTTGGATGTTTTTGAGCCCAAGGAGGGGAAAGAATTGATCTTGAAGCGACATCCACGTTTTGAATCCTTGACCACAGAGATCCAAAGAAAAGTTTACCGGTAGCTTTTTATTGCACCTTTATCACATGTCTAATAGAAGATCCTCCCAGGCTGGTATAAAGGCATTTTATTTCCTGGCATTGTTGTTGAAGAGAGCCTCCGCATACTCCCTTTCCATTATCATCTAATATTACCGAGATAAACATTCCAAATGATGTTTGCAGAGAAGGTTACTTTTCCAACCATTACTGTAATTGATATTCATCTCCTCTCTGTTTACTCAGTTTCAATTATGGATACTTTCCCTTTGACATCATCGGCTATCTCGAACTGAGAGGCGGCTCTTGTCGACTCGTGCTCTGTAGCCGGGACATCGCTAGTTGTGATTTATGTGTGAAATACTTAGACACACAGATTAAAGTGTTTTGCGTAGGGGGACATATAAAATGGTTATAGGTTGTGCTGCCATCTAGTGATCATATCTGGATCATCATTTCGGTGTTGGATGTTCTTGACCTCCAGGAGGGGAGAGACTTAATAACCTTGGAGTGCTAGCGGTGAAAAATTGACCGGCCGCTTTTTGCAGATCCTTTATCAACCAGGCTAAGAGGAGATCTTCCATCGTGCTAGTTATTAAGACGTTTTAACGTCTGGTATTGTTGTTGAAAAGACCCGTAATAATATATTTCAATGACTGGTTATTCCTTTAAATAGTTATTCGATCATAATTTAATGTTATCTAAAGTAAATTATCTGTACATCCTAGCGATATTCAAATAAAACTTATATTTCTAATATGGCGATAAGCGAAATCAAAATAAATACAGTCAAACTTCCTTTAACGCGGCGCTGTCATAACGTGGTTTCCGTAAAATAGGAGGAGAAAAGTACAACAGCCCTACTATGATACGATGATCTAATAGTACGGATTTTTTTACGTCATTCTAAAAGCTTAAATGTCCTTAAAATGTTATACATAACATTAATTTTCCCATACATTAATTTTTTTTTTTTTTGCAATTAATGGAAAATTATCTTTTTATATAAACCACACATCATGTTTTACTAATTTTCCTTATTAGGGATTCCTCTATAAAAGAACAAAACATAAAGCTTAAGAAGTTTTTTATTCAGTACAAAACTGGTTTTAAATATTTTCATACTATTTATTAGTATAAGTGTTTACAAAAACCTTTTTGTCTCATTAATGTATGTAATTGTAATTGGACAACATTACGCACTATCGTAATCAAAAATTTTAGTTTGCTGTAATATTTAAATTTATTGATATGTTGAAAAAATAGTGGCCGCGTTAGCCCAATGTCCATGTTGCGAAATCGCGGTCGACACTGTTTCCGTCGGGTCATGATGGTCCAAAACCCTCCACATGGTGGCGCTGAAGCACGTTTAATCTACTGAGACTCCAAGTTCTACCAATTATTTAGTATAGAAGCTTGGAAAAGAAAATACCAGTTCAGGTGTCGTTGTCGTCACTTGAATGAGGTTTTAAATTTCGAAGTTCATCTCTATAGCCCTTGAGTTGCTTCTAAGTACGATTTGTTCATTATTTATTTACTGAAATTAATAAATAATGAACAAATCAAGTTTACTGAAATTAATAATTAACCTTATAAATACGTGTTCGATTTATGCAATTACAATAACCTGTTAGAATATTTGCTAATCTAATATTGTTTTTAATCTGTGGAATTTATGTATTGACTTAATATTCACTCAAAATTCTTTCCTTATAATGCGTTACGAATTTGTTTTATTCGAGGTGTACTCATCCTAAGTTTTTTATAACATGGTTTAAAACCTGTATTCATCTTATTTGAATTGATCCTGTGCTACATATAACATGGTTGCCACATAACGCGGTACGAAATTTTAGAGTCGTCACATGATTGACTGTATATTTATTTTCGCTGACTTAAAATAGTACTTTATGCTAATTATTCAAATTGAAATTTTGCGGAATATATTCTATATATTTTTTATAATTTAAATTTATTCATAATGGAATTGTTGCGATTTTACTTGATTCGAAATTAATAATTAACAATAAATCGACCAAAGCTCATGGTTTGATTTTATTTGATTGGTTTTATTAACGTCGCACTAGAAGGAAACACGAGGGATGTTGACGATGGGCCTTGTAATTTGGAACTTCGGTCAAATGGCGAAGATGACACCTGAGCTGCCCCCTCTCCGATGCCATGACCACTAGACTATTATGATCCATAAGCACATTGAGTAATAGACGTATTGAACTTCATCGAAAAAATACATTTCTTACTACATTTTTAGAAAGATTTCAAATTACTATTACAAGAAACGGATGTATTCCACACAAAAAATTACAATATCTTTTTAAAATTAATTTTTGTTCTTTATTAAAAGAGTAAAATTAAACAAAATGAATATTTGAGTTTCTGATAAATCTTTCGAATCAACAGAAACTTCCGATACTCTTTACATACAAATACAGTAATCCTCAATAAGTGATACAAAATTATTTTAGGAACTCAATTCTTTCCTTATGAAAAAAACCCATTCTTGTAACAATTTAATGAATTTCGTAAAATAATCTTACCTTTAAAATCGCATGATTTTTATACATGACAACTTTATTAAATCAGTTTCTCATTTTTATCTTAAAATCACCTCTTCATTGCAAATTGGCTCTGTTTTTATGTCATTCAGAGTAAAGCATTTGTCATAGATGTAACACATTTTAAAACGGTACAAATAAATTTTCATGATTGATTGGTTTTATTAACGTCCCATTATAATCAGCACGAGGGCTAGTGGAGGAATGTCGAAGAGGATCGACCTCACCCAAGGGATTTAAAGCTTCAAACTGGCCTCCAGGATACAATCACCCCCCGCACTCAGCATTTATTGACAAAAGAACATAAGATATTACATAATTTTGAAATCAAAAGTAAATAAAGCTTACAATAAATTTACGCAACAGAAAATATACATGGTAGGAATAAAAAAAACTAACAGTAGGAGTTCCCTTGGAGAAATAATAGGCTAAAAAGGCACAATGCAAAAAGCGTCCACAAACTCTTGATCAAAAAATGAAGTATTAGACAAAAATATGTACATATATGCAAGGCATATAATTATACCTACACAATAAAGAAAAATGAAATATTAAGAAATGTAACAAAACATTGAAACAATAAAGAAATTTGCTGGGTAATTTTACGAGACGTAAGAATACGGAACATTGGCAACGGATATCATAATTTCAAACTTCAGCCAAGTGAAGAGGACAACACTTGAGCTGGCATCTCCCTATCCTAACTTCCATACCACGCTACGGGAGGACTTTGAGCCTCCACAGTTTTAAAGTGCTTCAGCATCCCCTATTTAGTAGCATCAAGGCTCGACAAAAACTTCAGCCCGCGAGTCCGCCATCATAACCACTATGCTGCCGCGGCTGCCTTAAGTTTTCAAAACTTAAACGAAAGAATTATATCACTGTTGTATTAATAACCCTAGTGTTTCTATTTAAAATTTATAACTCCATACAGATATAACATTGTTTTTTTTAAATGAATTTTACTTCCAGTAAAGCCTTTTTTTAAAAAAAAAAATAAATAAATAAAGATTATCAAGCCCGGAATTACAAATCTACTTTAAACCATTTAACTACTATCCATAAAACCTTTCTTATTCACTTTCACATTTTATTGGGCAACATAACAAATTCTTCCCCTTCTACACTATCAAGATTACGAGCTAAACCATGAAAGCTCTCCTATTCCACTCTTATAAAAATGCGATTGTGTATGTTTTGCTACATACTAAACAACAATAAAAAAATAGTTCTTCAACTCAATGCCCTGAAAGAGTAAAAATACATACCAGCGAATAAAACTCATATCAAAAACCAATAACATTGCTTACGACCTTTAAAAAGTTCAAGAATACATGGAGGCGAAAGATTTCTATTGATTTCCCTTCTTTATTTTCGAGATTTTTTTTCTTTTAGATTTCTATAACACTCTTTCATATAAAAAGAAATGACAATGCAATTCGATTTATTTATATGTATTTTTTTTCACTTTCATTTTATTCACCTACATAACAATAAAGACGAGATCATCAAATAACAGTTTCAGAGAACACTTTCAGAGTTGTGACTGAAATGATTTATTACTCTGTTCCTTTTCCAGCTCCCGTTATTATTCTACTTTCTTCGGGGTTTTTATTCGAATTGTGGAAATGCTATTGAAAAATGCACTTCTTCAATTTAGATTCGGGTATGTATGGCCGTTGCATCTTATTAAATTTGCATCTCATATAATATCAGAGCTCTTGATTTCCGATAGAGACGTATATGCTGTAAAAGGAAAGCAGAGTTTGCGCTGCAAATTTGTAAAAATACATTTATTTGTGTGTATTCAAGTATATGCATTTATACGATAATACTTTCTTCTTCTAATACTTGTTGTTTCACAATTTGTCTCGCAATTATCCAAACTCAGAGAGTGTA